>WWET01003275.1:173026-190229 GCA_011038615.1 Limnodynastes dumerilii | reverse complement strand
ATATAATATTTCATGAAAGGATGTTTGGCATGGAAAAATCATAAAATGGCCTATACGCTATATACCTGACAATATATAATAAGTACAATGTTATGGCCACATTTGAAGTAATGCTGCAGACAGTAAATATGGTTTGGTGGTAAATAGGTCTTTAAAATTGATTTTACTGCTGTGAGATATAGGGATCTCTTTATGATAAACATAGATGCTCTTTGGTTGCAGAAAAATGATGCTCAGTTCCTTAGTGATACAACTCACTGGCATCAGTAGGCATAGTCATTCCACTTTGTGGGTCCCTCTGCACATGCATATGCTGACTTTCTCTCTGTTCTAACCTTAGACGGAATCTGGATAGTTATCCATGTTACACAGTATAAAGTTAATCATTGAATAACAAAGGTTTATTTTGCCAAGAACCTTCTAATAGCTTAAAAAAGTTCTGAAATGAATTACATGGTCTAAGTGTGTGATCACATTTAGCACATATACATATACATATACATTAGATATTGTTTGTCATATCTTATGAATATACTTTTTTCACAAGGCAATGAACAGGTGTAGTATTTGATGACGACACAGGGATAGCAGCCAAATCTATTATTTGCTTAAACCTATGTTGATCCTTTCAATTACTGTTAAACAATCTGTCATGTAATAGTTTGTAAGTGCATAGTACACTAAACCAAGCAAAGTATTTCTTCTAGGTTATGATGACCAAAATTACTCTCCTGTTCAGAGATAAGTGTAAAAATAATATCGTACTTTGAACGTTTCAGCTACCATTCAGCAATACAACAGAACCTTGGGCCAGATCCTGACCAAGATAGGACAGGGGACTTATGCAAGTCCCCTGGCTTTGAACATCTGCACATGCCAGATGTTCCGACAACATAACTACTGACGTACGTAACTAAGTTACATGTGTCAGTAAGTATGCTAAAGGGACAGACCCTTTAATTATGATGGCCGTATCCCTGTCCAGCCGTACGGATGCAGAACTAGTCGTAAAAGTTAAGGTAGCTATCTAGATACGTAAGTATAAGTGTAATTGTGCACTCCCCACTGCGGCTGCGTAACTACGAAGCCCCGCACACACGTGAGACGTGCGGGGGTCAGGATCTAGCCCCATGTGTGGAAAGGCATACATCAATACCAAAAGAATGACTATGGCATTATTTAATGTTATGCTTATATCCAGAATGTCCATTTGGCAATGTTTATTTCTGTTTTATTTATAATGAGGTCATTAAAAATAAAAATTTTCAAATTTTACAACTTTTGTCTGGCACCCCATTTACTCACACAAAGGACCTGATTCACACTTAAGAACGCGCTAGTTTCTTAAATATATGCCATAGGGCTCCCTTAACTGTAGGTTCGCATTTGAATGTGTAGGGTGTCTAATTAGGAACATAACTGCATAACCGCACCTTCATTTAGTCATTTACATGCCTCCCTCCACTCAAATCTTCATATCTGCTGAGTTAATTATGCATGGAACGCCTATTTTTGCGTATGTTACTACTACGAACCTACAGACTTTAGGTTTGTAGTGTTTAAGCACGGAATTTGCGTTCTTAAGTCCTACGTAAATAGCGTATAAAAGTTACTACGCATGCGTAGTCAATCCGTTCTTAAATATACGCACATAAAACCATAAGAATTCTTAAGTGTGAATCAGGTCCAAAGTGTGTAAGTGGGGTGTTTTAACTGGAGGGCACATGTAACACTAACGTGCCTAGCATCATTCAGTAGAAGTGGGCTGTGCTTCCCCTCTGTCGGCCAATGTGGGCAGGGAGAAGCATTTCAATTTTACAGTAGTGGTGGGTTTTCTCATTTATAAGCGGATCAGCGGTCGTATGGACAGCTGATCTACACAGTTCACTTAAGGCAAGCTTATGGTAGTGTAACTGCCATAAAGCCCGCACGGAAGAGGGGAGTGGTGGAAGGAGTTCACTCCCCTCTCTAGTTCGTACTGCGAGACCCCCGCACATAAAGAAAGCACACGAGGGTCTGGATCCGATCCTAACACTTTATTTACATGGTACTTTATTAATTTGTTTGCTAGAGTGAAACTTAGAAACATAGAAAGTGACAGCTAACAGCCACATGGCCCATCTAGTCTGCCCAGTTGTTTATTTAAAATGATACTGACCCCAGACTCTATTTACCTTCAATTTAGTTTGAGATTTAGGATATCATTAAAATGTTTAAACTGTTCTACTATGTTAGCCTTAACCACCTCAGATGGGAGGCTATTCCACTTATCTATCACCCTTTCAGTGAAGTAATTTTTCCCCACATTTTCTTTGAATCTACCACCCTCCAGTTTATATACATGCCCTCGTGTTCTATTACACCTCTTTCTCTGAAAAATGCCACCCTCCTCTAGCTGATCACAACCCTTGATATATTTGAAAGCTGCTATCATATCCCCCTCTCCCTTCTCTGCTCCAATCTATACATGTTTAGTTCCTCTAGCCTTTCTTGGTATGATTTGTTACAAAGGCCATGGACCATTTTAGTTGCTCTTCTTTGCACAGTCTCTAATGTATTTATGTCTTTCTGGAGATATGGCCTCCAGAACTGAACACAGTATTCTAGGTGAGGTCGTACCAATGATCTATAAAGGGGCATCACTACTTCTCTCTTTCTGCTACTAATTCCTCTCCCTATGCAACCAAGCATTTGACTTCATTGCTTTGTTACATTGCTTGGCTACCTTTAAGTCACATGAAATAATGACTCCTAGATCCCTTTCCACCTCAGTAGTTTCTAATGTAGTGCCATATATTGAACTTTTGGGTTTTTGTGTCCCAAGTGCATGATTTTGCATTTTTTGGCATTAAACTGCAGTTGCCACACTCTTGACCATTCCTCCAGTCTACCTAGATCATCCCTCATTTTCTGTACCCCACCTGGCATGTCTACCCTGTTACATATCTTGGTGTCATCTGCAAAAAGGCATATTTTCCCCTCAATACCACAGGCAATATCACCTATAAAGATATTAAATAGCACTGATCCAAGAACAGAACCCTGGGGTACTCCACTGGTGACCTTTCCATCCCCAGAAGAGATTCCGTTTACTACAACCCTCATATAGCTACTGCCATTCAAGAAATGGGATTTTGTCCTACAGGGTACCCGTAGGAGCAGAACAGACGCCACCCGGAGAAAGAGGGAGAGCCTCACAGTAGGAGCGCCGGGAAGGAAGGAAGAAGACATCACAGGTTGTCAATAAGGGGGCAGATGGAGACTGTCCATAAGGGGGCAAATGGAGGCTGACATTAAGATTTCAGACATACAATGCAAGATTTCTGTGAGGGAGCCTGCAGCTAGATGTGTACACATTCAGGACTTTCTACATCAATGAGACACAGTCATGTTGGAAGGTCCTGACGTCCAACCTATTGATGAGTGTGGTTTGCCGGTGCGATTTTAAAAGACCATCACACATCAGTTATTTTCGATTGCAGCATTGATGTGGTTCCCAGAGCCAAAAAAGTTTCAAATGAAGAGAGAAAAATGAAGAGCCAAAAATTTATATGTTGAAAATGTAAGGCTTCCCCTACCCCTAACACTAACATTGGGCTAGATCCAGACTTAAGTAAGTGCTTGAAATTAGTTACTCTTGGGCTAAACCATGTTGATTGCAGAGGGAGTCAATTTAATTGTATTCCTTGCATGCAGGGATATATCTGTAGAGGGAGCGGTACCGGAGGGGAGAGAGGGTCCCCAGGAAGATGGCGATGCGGGACACAGGACGGAGGATCCGGCAGTGGAGGAGGAGAAGTCGGCGCTGGAGGAGACAGAACCAGAGGTAGGAGACATCGCGGGAGCCTCCGGTGCAAGGGCCGATGCTGACAGCCGTCCGGAGAGGAGTGGCTGTCGGCCGGTCACGTGGTACCGCTGCGAGCCAATCAGAGCTCGCGGCGGTGCTGACAGGGACCAGGAAGCTGTGCGGTGCCGTGGTGAGCATATCGGAGCTCACCACGTCACTGCTCCCAGCAGCCCTGGCAAGAAGAAGGAGTGTGGGGGGGCAGAAGGTTTTGGCGGGCTTAGGACGCGGAGGGGAGGCAGAGAAGACTCCGGAGATCAGCAGACAGTTCCCTGTACTGAGAAAGCAGTTTTGGAAGCCCTGTGTAGCGGGAGTGAAGCAGTGCTGGAACAGGATCAGAGCCTCCCTATACCACCAGGAAATTTCATCCACTTCTCCATTCCTGGACCATTAAGGGGTGTCAGGTACCTTTGTTAACACTAGGCCACCAACGGTAGCCATTTTCCCCACAGCATCACTAGATCACCAGGGTGATTGGCCATAGCTTGAGGGGTGGCAGCATACGTACCCCCCCCAGCAAAAGGGCGGACGACTAAGGAGGGTAAACGGCCTGAGTGGCAGGACGGAAGGAAAGGTCTGGTCATTCCTGTGAATACAGGACTGAGTGAGTGGTGCGTGAGTGGGACCTGGCACAAGAGGAGACGAGTGTGGGGTGTGAGCAAGGAGGAGGTGAAGACGGGAGTGTGAGCCGCAGCAGGGTTGGAGAGCCTGTGGAGTGCGAGAAGTAAACAGCAGCGGCAGTTGTAGTGTTACAGTTTCCTGGTTAATGTGTTATTGTTATACTGTTATCGTTGTTACTAGATAGTGGCATTAGGCCAAGTTGAATTGTTTGTGTTGTAGGATAGGCTGCTGTGTTTCTTTTCTATGCTCCTGTCAGGAGACTCCCGCATCTAGCTGCGGCCTCTTGCACCAGTGCTGCACCCACGGTGAGTAGTTCAATTCCTCTTCTCCCAAAGACCCTCACGGTAGTGAGACAAGGGTGGATCTCAGGCCCTCCAGTAGTGGGCAGCGGAGATCCACGCCGACCCCCGAAACCCACCAGGGCAGAGCAATCGAGTCACCCTCCAACCAGGGAGCCGAGTCACGCACTCGCTCCTAGTGAGGCGCTCGTACAGTCCCCCTCTTTCCTTTCCCACGGATTCACCCAGGTTAGCCGCACTAATTGAGAACTTCTCGTTAGAGGTGGGGCGACATCGAGGTTGCCGTATCGAACAGATAAGAGAGAGCGGTCGATGCGTCTAACGGTGAGTGGACGACGTGTATCCTCAGTTTGTATCGTTAACATTTTGGCGTAGTCGGCAGGATAATGGCGGACGAACAGCAAGCGGCACCGGCGGAATGGGCCCCTGCGCCCGTATCATTGGGGACAGTTTTGGCACATGTGCCTAAGTTTGGTGGGTGGAACATGATAGTGGCGGATTGGGAGGAGCGGTTGCTAGGGACCATTCGGTTGTACCAGGTCGCGGAGGCGCTACAGCCGGAATTGGCGTTACAAACCCTGAAAGTAGAGGCTAGGAGGACGGTTTTACTAGGGGCCGCCACGTAGAGGGATACCCTGAAGAACATTTGTGGCCTACTCAGGGATGTCTATGGGGACACCTCCTCGATCGGTACCCTGAAGCAGCGCTTCTTCGCCCGGACGCAGAGGGAGAAGGAGACGATTCCGCAATTTGCCAACGGCCTACAGGAACTGTTGCGAGAGGTGCAAGATCGGGATGCGGTGCTTTGGGAAGTCCTGATCCGACCCTGTGGGATCAGTTCGTTATGGGACTGTGCAGTGTACCCTTGCGCCAGGCTCTGCGGGACCGGGTGGCGTTGGACCGAACTTTGACCTTCCATCAAGTGCTGAAAGAGGCAATCGCCAGAGACCGAGATGACAACTTCGGTGCCTATGCGGTGGCATCCTTGCAGGTCAAGCCCGTCGAGCTTGAGCCGCAGGTCGCTGTAAATCCCTGGGAAGGATGTGTACGGGACCTAAAAGAGGTGATACAACTGATGCGGGAGGACGTGACACAGCTGCGCCAGGAAGTTCAGCAACTCAAAAGCGAGCGGAGTGCGGAGGACGGAGAGCGGCAAAGAGAGTGGACCCGTGGCCGGAGAGGAGCCAGGAAAGGGGAGGGTCCGCGCTGTTGGAACTGCCAAAGGCTAGGACATCTTGCCCGGAGCTGTCCAGAAGGCGGCGAAGACCCGGGGTGGCCGATAAACTAACGTCCCTCGCGGTCAAGGGGCGAGAAGAGGAAGTAGGAAGAGTGTGACAACTCGGCTGAGTTGGTTGGAGAGTGCCCTGTGGTTGAGGCCTGGTTGAATGGGAAGGCTCAACGGTGCCTGTTGGATACTGGATCTCAGGTTACGATGATGACGGAAGAATGCTTTAGGAAAGAATATCCTACCCTCAGGACTGCGGAAGGGGAGAACTGGGTGAGACTTACCACTGCGAATAACCTTCCCATTCCCATGGTAGGAGTGGCCTGGCTGGAGGTGGAGTTATGTGGACAGAAGCTCGGGAAGAAAGGCATCATGGTCGTCAAGGGATCCGGTATGCAACATGGTCCTGTCATAATTGGTATGAATGTGTTGCGGAGCCTGGATCAAGTGTTGGTGCAGCAGCAAGGCACCCGGTATTGGAGAAAACTGGGGGTGCAGAGGCCCGTTCAACAAGTGCTGCAGCAGGTGACCAGACAGCAAGAGGGAGACCTCATGAGAGATACCCCTGGCCCACTTGGATCGATTCGGGCTAGTTACTGACAGCCATTAGAGTTGCTTCCCTGGCAAGAGACACTGCTGCACCTGGAGGTGAGGACCCATCGGAAACTGGAAGGCCTGGAAGTGTTGATTGAACCGGTTGGACAAGTGGTGGAAGACGGGGAATGCATGGTGACATGGACCTTGGGTGTAGTGCGGAGAGGGAGAGTGCCTGTCCGGTTGTGTAACCTGGGTGAGGAGAGTCAGTGGGTCAGACCTGGAATGGTTCTGGCTCACGTGCTGGCAGTGGAAGAAGGGAGCATACGAGGGCCCCAGGAGGTGGAGTTACGGCCCAATCGACAGGTTCCGTGGGAGATGGCGTGCATGTGGCGTCAGTGGAGCAGCCTACGACGGAATGGAACGGAAGGGTCATCATGGAGGAGGTCGATGTGGCGATTGAGGATTTGGAGCCGACCCTGAGGAAGAAGCTAGAAGACCTGCTATGGACCAGGCAGATGGCCTTTTCCAGACATGAAGAAGATTTCGGATTAACCACTGAACTGGAACACGAGATCTTCACCGGAGACGCCCACCCCGTTCGAGAGCGATACCGACAGATTCCGCCGAAGCTGTATCAGGAAGTGAAGACCATGTTGCGGCAGATGTTAGACAACAGAGTGATACAGGAGAGCAAAAGTCCCTGGGCCTCCCCCATCGTTCTGGTGAAAAAAAAAGATGGGACGTTACGGTTCTGCGTAGATTACCGACGCTTGAATAGTTGCACCGTACGGGACGCTTATCCTCTGCCTCGCATTGAGGAGTCGCTTGCAGCGCTCGGTAAGGCGAAATATTTCTCCACGCTCGACCTCGCCAGTGGATATTGGCAGGTGCCA
Source organism: Limnodynastes dumerilii (assembly GCA_011038615.1). Taxonomy (NCBI): domain Eukaryota; kingdom Metazoa; phylum Chordata; class Amphibia; order Anura; family Limnodynastidae; genus Limnodynastes; species Limnodynastes dumerilii. The sequence continues at coordinate 182,810 of WWET01003275.1, read as the reverse complement.
GTTGCAGAGAAGGACCGGGAGAAAACAGCATTCATCACTCCTATGGGGCTGTATGAGTTCTGTCGGATGCCCTTCGGCCTTTCTAACGCGCCCGCTACATTCCAAAGACTCATGGAGTGGTGTTTGGGAGATCTGAACTTCGATGCTATCCTGATCTATTTGGACGATATCATCGTGTTCGCCCCCACAGTTGAAGAACATCTGGCTCGGTTAGATCTCGTGCTGCAACGTCTGGAGCAATACGGACTCAAACTGAAACCGCGGAAGTGTCATCTCCTGAAAAGAAGCCTGGAGTACCTGGGCCACGTGGTATTGCGGCCATACTGGAGTGGGAGACGCCACAGACAGCCACTGACTTAAGGGGTTTCCTCGGATTGGCTAGCTATTACCGTCGGTTCGTGGAGGGTTTCGCGAAGATTGCTGGCCCATTAACATCACAACTCCGAGGACTATCCACCGAAGGCAAGTCGCCAGCCGTGGAATGGGGTACCCAACAGGAGGAGGCGTTCGTGCGTGTGAAACAAGCGCTCACACAGGCCCCTATCCTGGCCTACGCGGATTTCGAGAAGCCTTTCGTGTTGTATACCGACGGAAGTCAACAGGGGCTGGGAGCCGTGCTCGCCCAGGTCCAAGAGGGAAAGGAGAGGGTCATCGCTTTCGCCAGTCGAAGTCTCCGTGATACGGAACGCAACTCAGAGAACTATAGTTCGTTCAAGTTGGAGCTCCTGGCTATGGTGTGGGCGGTGACTGAAAAGTTTGCCGAGTATCTGACCGGTGCAGAGTTCGAAGTGGTGACAGACAACAACCCCTTGGCTCATCTTGAGTCAGCCAAATTGGGGGCCCTGGAGCAACGGTGAAAACATGCCTGCCATACTGGAGTGGGCGACGCCACAGACAGCCACCGACTTAAGGGGTTTCCTCGGATTGGCTAGCTACTATCGCCGGTTTGTGGAGGGTTTCGCGAAAATTGCTGGCCCATTAACATCGCAACTCCGAGGACTATCCACCAAAGGAAAGTCGCCAGCAGTGGATTGGGGCACCGAACAGGAAGGGGCGTTCGTTCGTGTGAAACAGGCGCCCACGCAGGCACCTATCCTGGCCTAAGCGGATTTCGAGAAGCCTTTTGTATTGTATACCGACGGAAGTCAACAGGGGCTGGGAGCCGTGCTCGCCCAGGTCCAAGAGGGAAAAGAGAGGGTCATCGCTTTCGCCAGTCGAAGTCTCCGTGATACGGAACGCAACTCAGAGAACTACAGTTCGTTCAAGTTGGAGCTCCTGGCTATGGTGTGGGCGGTGACCGAAAAGTTTGCAGAATATTTGACCGATGCAGAGTGGTTACAGACAACAATCCCCTGGCTCATCTGGAGTCAGCCAAATTGGGGGCCCTGGAACGATGGGTCGCCCGGCTCGCGAAATTCACGTACCGGATACGTTATCGGCCTGGGAAGGAGAACCAAAACACTGACGCCTTATCCTGGTTTCCCACCCGACCACTGCAGGGAGGTGGGGATGAGGCACTGGAGGAGATGGAGATCCCTGACCTCACCAGGATTCCCAAGCGAGAAGAGGTAGAGGCACAACTCTGTGCGATCTTGTTGGATACCATACCGGCAGAGTGGAGCGAGGAACAACGGAGAGATCCAAGTTTGAGTTACATTCGGCAATGGAGGGAGCAAGGGCAGTGGCCGTCCGCTCAGGAGCGACACCGCCTTTCGCCGGTGGGAAGGAATGTGTTGCATCATTGGGACCAGCTCAGAGTGCAGGAGGGACTTTGGTGTGGGAGGCGTATCTCCCCCAGGAACTCCGGAAAGTGCAGCAGGTGGTGATTCCGGAACATCTGGTGCGGCAGTTAGCAGTGAAGGCACACGAAGTTGGAGCCCATCTGGGAGCTTCAAAGACCTATCATTGGTTAAGGAGGCAGTATTTCATCCCGGGGTTACAGCGTGTCGTGGAGGAGGTGTGCCAGGCTTGCCCCAGGTGTGGCGTGACTAAACCCCCAGAACAACACGTCCCTTCACAGGTGATCCGGACCAGCAAACCTTTAGAACTCCTAATGATAGCCTATGTCTTAATAGGGGATTCCGTGAGCGGACACCGGTATGCACTTGTAATGACAGACCATTTCTCCAAGTTTACTGTGGACCATCAAGGGGTGGCAGGTACCCTTGATATACACTCTCCCGAAGGTACATAAAGATGCCAATAATCCTCCAGGACGACCTATTGTGTCCGGCATAGGTTCCATCACCTCTAATTTGTCACAATTAATAGACCATCGCCTACAAAAATTGATGTGTCTTATACCTTAATTCGTTAAGGACACTACTGATATCCTCAAAAAGTTGAGTGAAGTCAAATGGTGTAGAGGGTGGAGACTAATCACTGCTGATGTCTCTTCCCTCTACACAATAATAGACCATAACAAAGGTTTGGAAGTGGTTACATTTTATTTAAATCTCTCCAAAGTGGATCCCGATCTTATTGATTTTATATTGGAAAGTATTAAATTTATTTTAAATTTTAACTATTTTAATTTTGATGGGGACTTTTATCTGCAGGTGTGTGGTATGGCTATGTGGACCAGATTCACCCCCTGTGATGCCAATTTATTTCTGGCTTATTGGGAACAAGACATCATCCCGAAGGGGGGGACAAATCTGGTCTCCTGGCACAGATATATCGATGACGTTTTATTTATTTGGGGGGGTTCTAATGAAGAATTGGAGGCCTATTGTACGAAGTTGAATAATAATGATCTCAATAGTATACTTACCTATGAAATCAGTGAGGTGTCAGTTAACTATTTGGACCTCAACATCTATGTTGAGAATGATGAAATAAAAACACAAAATTTTGTGAAAGTTACGGACACGAACTCATATATCCCTAGGACAAGTAATCATCATGAACTATGGCTTAAAAACATACCTAAAGACAGTTCCTAAGACTTAGGCGGAACTTTTCAGAACAATCAACTTTTCTGAAACATGCTGAAATCATGAAGAACCAGTTTAGATCCAAAGGGTACTCTAATGACATATTGCATAAAACAGTTGAAGAAGTAAAAGAGGTGGAGAGGAAATCTCTCTTAGGGACAAAAATGCGGTCAGGATACAATATGGAAATAGTTCCATTTATTACCCAACATTCCACACATTACAAGGAAATTGAGAAGGTGTTTGAGAAACACTGGCACATCCTCCAGGGTGATATAGAATTACAGACATACATAGGCCCTCACATTTTAAAAAATATCACAATTGTGATCCGTCAGAAATAGTGAGTTTTTGTGGAATCAAGAAAGTCAATTCCCACTGGCGGACATATGATTCAGGATCCGCATTGGCCAAAAGAGAAATGGAATGCATTTTCAATTTAAATTCCTTGCGTCCACATGGACTGAATCGGGAGTTTGAATTGAAGTGGTTTCTTTGATCTTATGTTTTCTTTCATATCTCTCATTAAGGAGGAGGAGTCGAACCCTATAAGCACATTCTACCTATGATCATACCCTCCTGGATGAGCCCGATTTCATCTATATGATTCAGGATCCGCATTGGCCAAAAGAGAAATGGAATATATTTTCAATTTGAATTCCTTGCATCCACATGGACTGAACCAGGAGTTTGAATTTAAATGGTTTCTTTGATTTTATGTTTATATCTCTCATTAAGGAGGAAGAGTCGAACCCTATAAGCACAATCTACCTATGATCATACCCTCCTTGATGAGCCCGATTCCATCTGATCTCGGAAGCCATACAGGATGGGCCTGGTTAGTACCTGGTGTGGGAAACTGCCAGGGAATACCAGGTGTCATAGGTGAAATATTGCGCCACAAGGTAAGTAAACTTCCCCCGTACGAACGGAGATTGCTATCACCAGGAAGACAGAAACAATCGTGCTTCTGGTTCAGTCCATTTGGTGGATGATGATAGTACTTTCCATTATCTATAAATTAACTATACCCTCAAATGGTAATCAGAGTTGAATGGGATTGTTTTCGGGTTTCCATTATAAACTCTTTATATAAGGTTTAACCAATGTTTTGACGGAAGTCACACGTGTAATTTCTATTTTATCTAAACGTTCGTCTTAAGTATATAATGGATATAAAGAAATTGTGTATAAATATATGAATGTATACATATGAAATATAAATGAACAATTTAAAGTGTAACATTCTCTTATGGAATGAACATTATTGCGACTGTGTTAACTATTTGTAATAATGCATTAATGGTATTAATAAGACAAAAATTCTAAAATATAATGAGAACAGGGTCACAAATGAACATAATGTGTATGATGTGTGTCGCTATGAGTTTTTTATTAGCATTACATAACAGTATTATATAGGTCAAGCCATACGGCGGATTATATTTTGTCTGGTAAAATAATGCCACTACATAGCTACAATAACTAGATAAACAAACCAGCACATAAGAATAAGTAAGTTTCCCTTGGTAGTAATACCTTTGGGAAGACCTTATATGAAGTAGATAACGTACAGGTTTTTAAAGGATGATATGTGCAATTCTTTAGATTGTTTTTTTTAGAATGTGATTGTTTTAGAATGGAATCTTTTAAAATGCAATTTTAAAGTTTTCACTGTATGTCTATCATTTGTTTCTTCTTGTAAGTCACACCATTATGAGGTGTTTCACCAATATGATGTACCAGAAATATATAGATAAATTATACGGGTACTCTATTTAAATTATGTTACTACACATTTATAATAACGTTTAATATTTTGTATTAAGACTATAACAGTAGTTTATTTTTATTATTGGTTGAGGGGATTATTTACTAAATCATTTTAATCCCTATTTTGCACATGATTATTTATTTAATTTTTTGAGTCTTTATTCATATCAAAAAATTAAAGTTGGTTCACGAGTATTCACTTTAGTTTAGATTTCAATATAGTTTTTAAAAATATATAATTTTTCATATTAATGACAGTCACTTATCACTTGAGACTGAAATTTCACATATATATATATTGTAAATTTATTTGTTATAAAGAATATTAGGTATATAGATAGATGTTTTTCTTCCATGTATATATCGATGTAAGGAATATACACATAGCGGCATATAGGGTTAACTTTTGGGACGATTATTAGAGGTTCCTGCCCAAAGGGAGGAGTGAATTACGTCAGCCCGCGGGAAACACTATTTAAATACTTACCTGTATCTTCAACGGATCGCTTTTGAGAAAGGGAAGGATTCCCGAAACATGTCAGGCTGATCCGTGCATGCAGTTCATCTGAAAGACCGTTTCCACAGCTCCAGTTCTCAGGTGGCATCCAGTGTCTCTTCTGATCCCCGGCTGCGTGAGACGTCCCGGCCGGGATATCTGAGATCTGCGTTCCCTCTGCACAACAACTTCATTACTGGGGTAGGAACGTTCCTTCAAGACTGTTCTGCTTTTAAAAGACTTTTTACATTTGCCTTTAAATTTGTTATGTTATGTTTTATTGTCTGATTTTGCCTTAATTATCTTAGTAAAGCAATTTTATTCAAGTTCAAGGTCTACACATTTTTGGTGTACGTTTTACAACATCTTGTAAGGCAGTATATTTATGATTACATAAGATTTACCATACTCTCTCTGCATTTTATCGTTTTTCTACATGAATCATCTGTGAAAGCCACTATATCATCGTTTGATCAACATTCAACGTTATTTATTATAGTGACTTATATTTGCATGTTCCCTATATGCCGCTATGCTAATGGTTTTGTGATATGCTATTAGTTTGATTTATTTATTTTATTTAACTGCTACAGCTTCACACCAACCAGCGCTTTTTTCCACTACATTCCTGTGGTTTCATGTTTAACAGAAATACCGTTTGTGGAATTTTGCATAACCACAGAGCCTGAAAAATCCCTGACTTTTCTGATGCTAAATAGTTTTAAAATACCCATAATTGTTCACATTTACAATAAACCGCTTTGAGGCCTTTATCTTCTCTCTTCTGAGCATAGGACTGAAGTTGCATTTGTTGCACAGCTGACTATAAGTAAAAGCTGTTAAAGATTACTAAGAAAATCCTGAAGTCCTTTACTGCTGTATTATCTAGAGCAGTGTTCCCCAACCTCGGTCCTCAGGGACCACTAACAGTGCATGTTTTCCAGGTCTCACTACTGGTGCACAGGTGTGTTCATTACTAACTGTCATAATTTAAAATGTATCACTTGTGAATCTTTAAGGAAACCTAGAAAATATGGACTGTTAATGGTCCCTGAGGACCGAGGTTGGGGAACACTGATCTACAGCAGAGGTTCTCAACCCCGTCCTCAAATACCACTAACAGTCCATGTTTTGTAGGTCTTCCTGCAAAACCTGTGGAGCTTTCAAAATGTAACTGTCAGTTATGAGCTCAACTCCAACAAGGAGATTTAAAAAACTTGGACCGTCACTGATACTAGAGGATGGGATTGAGAACCCCTGATCTAGAGTGACAATCCTGACAGATATGGAAGTTTTTGGTGTAGAATTAACTCAGGGTTGCCGACTATTGAAAGCTTCCTTCCGGGTGATTACTCCATAGATTACTACAAGGGGGTGGGGCTTAATGACACAATTTATGCAATTCGCATCATTAAGCCCCGTCCATGTCAATCACCAGTGTGATCTCAGGCGTTAAAGGGGTGGGTGGAACTTAATGACATCATCAAGCCCCGCCCATCCCTAGTAACGCTAGGGATTACACAGGTGATTGTATGGGTGTCGAGACTTGTGGGAGAAATGAATATACGGGAGAGCTGGCAACCCTGAGTTAACTAGACCCTTTTATTTAAATGGCGAAAATATAAAACTGTACATAACAAATATTTGTTATATGAAAGAATCAGATTAAGAACAGAATATGACCTTAGAGCCTCAAAAAGTATTCTGCAATATGGCTTCTAAAATACCCTTTGCATCTGTGGTATCAGAACATTTTAGGAGGGAAAGACCTAAGAGCTTTCCCATGAACGGCACCCCCTTTTCATTGGGAGAGGGAGGGATTCGCCCCCTCCCCTCCCCATTCTGACACATATGCTGCTATTTCATTTAAAAGAAAATGTATATCACATAAACATCAAAGTTTGTCACTGTAAACAAGTTCCATTTACAAAAGCAGAGTGTAAACAAAATCTGGCCACACATTACAGTGATTATCAATGAGTCCACAGATCACTATCCAGTAAACAAGACGATTTTCCGTTGTGCAGAGCATTCTTTATTACTGCTGTACATACCCATAATTATGGAGTCAGCGAGACGGGGGAAGGGACAGGGTCCAATTTTTTTTAAATGCCACATACACTCTGATATCTATGACTAATGATATCATTACTTTTGGTGCAATTTTAGATAGCACAGACCATTTTATAGGATAATCGGACCAATAAACACTTTAGTGGATGGCCAGCTTCAGAGGACAAATAATACTGACTTGCATGAAATTAGGCAGCAGTATAAATCATACATGCATAGGCCTTCTTATTTTTTCATTGTGCTTTTAATCTACGTTTTCTCTGCGTCAACCATGTAGTGAAAGAAAAAATTACTGTAAAAAAAATATTAAATTAAAAGTGAATTCCAAATATATTACTTGTGACAGCACATATCGGTTATATAAAATAATGCAACATAGATGTTATATGCAAAACAGAGGAACACAGCAGAGCCACAGTATTACATTTTGATGCAAGGATAAATATATATGAGGTAGATTCAGCAGAACAGGTAAAAAATACAGGAGTGTCCATGTTCATACTAATGTTGTTCCTTATATTTTCTACACTGCAGACTAATATCCTTAATAGCAAAAGTACATTCAGGAAATGCTGGGTACACACTAGCAACATTTCCCAGTTCCCAACAAAAATTCTGATAGTCAGGGAAATCATGTACAAGGAGCAATCTATGGACAGATCGCCTGACCCTATTGTGCAACACAGCATCTGTCACATCTTTTATGTAAACCACACGATCCTAAGAGCTGTCAGACGCATTTATAGAACATATTGCCAGTGTTCCCACAATTTGGTCCAGTATACACACTATTGTGCCGATCAGCGAATTGTTTGAGATATAACTTTGATTTGATCGGACAGTGGAACAAACAGCCAATGCCCTGAGTTGACCCACACTTACTCAGAATATATTTATATATATTCTTTGACATGAATAATATTCTAGTAGGACATAACAACCAATGCACCTGCTTTGTATACAGGAACAGATCAATCAGTGCATAAAGAAATTAATTCAAAAGTGTATGAGATTCCTTAGATTTACCCCCATTGAGAGAAAGGACCATATTCAGACTTGAGTGCTTATCGTATGCACGGAGTAGTAAAAATGTGCAGGTATGTGGCTCATACACTCCCCTCTCACTTACAGAATTTAGCTGACTTCCACGACCTCTCTGTGTGGATGTAACGCTCAGTCGTGCGGAAGTGCCATACAGTACAATCTGAATGCCCACCCACATTGCGTGTTCTCGCATATACAGTGTTGTCACGCCCTGCTATGGAGTTGTGCACGTGTGGGAATCAACTCCGTACGCACTGAGATCCAATGCATAACATTTTCCTCGTACATATGCAGTTCGCAATCCAGCTTACACACACACGGCATGCATAAGTTGGCTGACTTTGTTAAGCCTGAATATGGTCCATAGAGAGAAAATAAAATGAACATATTCTGTAAAGCACCTGATCATGTTGCCCCTGTATTAAAGGAAATTTAAATAGAAAGAAACCATGACAGAGCTTCTACTTTAATCACATATACATTTCACCAGTTTTCATAATAGGACATATTACCGAAGTGATACAATTGTGTAGATCTTAGGCTAAAGTCTGCTTTTAATGGTATTAGTTTGTAAACCATTGAGAAAACTGTTTAGGATATTGGTGTATTCCTCAGTGTGTCTACGTAGGTGCCCTGCATGCACAGAATTCTCCCATTTCTTGCCCTGCACTATGATCCCCTGTTTCTTCCAGTCTTGAATAAGATTTTCCACCATCACATGATCACTTAATGGGTCATTCATGCAGAAGAAGAAAAGTGCTGGGCACTGGATCGGCTGGTCCCAAAAGGCACGAATTCCTTTTTCATAGTAGTCTGCAGTGTGTGATTTTAGAAGCGAGAAGTAAATCATCGTTCCCTTTGTCACCAATGACTCTAGAAGAGGGATGCTAACCATGCGAGCTACACCTGCAACAACATAAAAGAAAAAAGTGAGAGTTATACAGAGAGGGAACAGATGGTCACAATTGTGTATTCAGGAACAAGGCGTCCAACTACAAGTCTGAATCTCAGGAAGAGTTTACTTGATCTATTTATATACCGTACACAAAATACTAAGGGCTGGATCCACACTTAAGAAGGAGCTTGTAATTAAGAGAGGAAGGTTGCACCTGGGCACAACCATGTTGATTTCAGGGGGAGTCAAGTTAATTATCAGAGTTATTTGCATGCAGGAATATATCTTTGAGTTGCTTACTGCACACAGATAGTGACCAGCTTTACTATCACACTGCTGGGAAACATCACCTCTTAACTGTAATACTGTTTGCAACAGATGAAATATGACTCCCCTGCAATCAACATGGTTTAGCCCAGGAGTAACTTTCCTCTCTTAGGACCCGATTCACACTTAAGAATCTTCTTAAAATAAGAACTTAAAGTCACACCTCGGCTAAACCATGTTGATTGCAGGGGAGTCATATTTCATCTGTTGCAAACAGCACTAGTGTTGAGAGGTGATATT
>WWET01003275.1:157531-172625 GCA_011038615.1 Limnodynastes dumerilii | reverse complement strand
TTAAGTTCTTATTTTAAGAAGATTCTTAAGTGTGAATCAGGTCCTTAATTTCAAGTTCATTCTTAAGTCTGGATCCAGCCCTAAGTGTTTAAGTTCTTAAATGTACTGATTTACTTTCCTTGTTTTTTAAAGTAAGGGGTTTATTTAATGATATGTGGTTTGGTTGCCAGGTTTAAATAATCATTGCTGTAGGTAGAGAAAAAGACCCTAACAATAATGTCACACCACTTGGCTAACAGGCTTCCCCTTTACATACAGACATTCTGCACCACTGAGATATTTATAACGTTAGCAGTAACCACAGCTATGACCTCCCGAGAAACTCTGGGAATAATATATATATATATTATAGGATAGTGCTACAGAATATCAGTATACAACAAGAAGCCTGCTGGCAACATTGTACTCCAGGTTTTTCTATTTTTCTATATAAAACTAAAGGTTCTATGTTTTAAAATAAGGGCATTTTACCACTTGTGACTATTAACACTGCAACTGAGAGGATTTTTATTGATAGTACTCAAGGGCCTTTAGGAAACAGGTATTTAACATTTTGTACTTAGGTTATTTATATCACTCATGTAAACCCTACAAATTTTGTTTGAGGTTGAACAAGGAGTTCAACCTGTGTCATTCCATAACGGTCCAAACCAAAATTGCATTTTCATGCTGTATCTATTTTAATTTTAAGGACAGATTACATACATTTGCTACTATAATGAAATAATTTTTTTTTACCAAATTCTTTACATAAAGTTCAGTCAAACAGACAACATAGACTGTGACATAGGGGAACTCAAATGATCATTAAGATTCACAGTCATGTTCCAAAGTCATTCAACACAGTTATGTCTTTTGATGTCACTAAGGTTACCACTGAACAAGCAGAAGGTTGGGGGAGGGGTGTTGCCAATGATTGTCTTGAGAACTACAGTGAAGTATTAGTATTCACCGTTAATGTGGAGGTGCAGCCAGGAGCTGTCTATGATGTGTGTACTGAGGTGCGGTAGTCAGGTGTCTGCTGATATTCGAGTCATCAAAATTAGGTTGCATTTTTCTCTGTGTACATTAACAAAAAAATTGTTTATGGGCATATACCAGTCTAATTATGAAAAACGAATTCTTCCAAATGGGAAGGGGGTTTGCAGAGGTCTTTTAACGTAGAGGGATGATTTTTACTGCATTTTATAGAGATAATATGGGCTTTTAAAAACAAAAGGAAATTGGTGCATCAGGTTTACCCTTTCATAAAATCACATTCTCTTATAAATCGTGCATTACTTTTAGATACTACTGTTAAAATATTGGTATCTACGGTCCCCAATTTATTTAGAGCAGCGCTACATCAGTGTACATTTTTCTTTCTTGAATACATCCGGCATAGGACTACTGTATGGTTTTAATAAACACACCACGACAATGCAAAAATCTACTCACCGGTTGCCATCTTTTCCATACTGCCAACCACTAGGCTGTCGAACACTTGCCCATAAATCCTCTCTAGCATGCCCCGTTGTTCATTGGACGAACTCACCAACATCTGTGCAAACACATAACCACCAATGGATATTGCATGGATGTAAAGGCGGCGTGAGGAAAGATCCTTTTCTCCCATCAGAAGGTCCATCAACTGCCCTGCATACACCACCCCAGTTTTGGGCCACAGAAAATGTAACAATGAACTCTCTGCTACCAGCACATCAAAGCCCAGCTTAAAGTAAAGCTGAATATACTTCTCATAGGATTGAGGTTTGGAGCCAAGCCAGGGTAGGAAGATTAAAAGCGGACAGGAGGTCTTACAGCTTTCAGAAATTGAGGGGTTTGTGTACAAGGATACAGAATTTGTATATTTTTTCACATTTGCCAATGGAAAGGAAGTAATTTGAGCTTGACCTTCAGGGACAGATCCAGAAGTTGTACTCATAGCAAGCTTGAGAGGCATTGGACTGGTTTGGTAAAGGAAGTAATGACCCTGCAGGAATAGAACAATATATGTAACCATAGTAGCTTTATACTGAATCACGTTTAGAAGTATTGATGAAATACAAAATAAATAAATTGTGTCATTAGTTATGCTAAAGTAATTCTATAGTGAAATGTTCTGATAGTGACGCCCCACACTCCAACATATAATGAACAATAATCGTTCAGACGTGGGTGAGCTCCCCATCTCAAATAAAGTATTTTGTCCTTCTCTCATATATGCTGTCAGAAATATTGGATAATCATTCTCTGCATTAGAAACTGAATACCACCTGACAGTCTACTGACCCTGCATTGAAGCCAGCACTCAAACAGGACGCAGCCATAAGGAGCAAGTATGGATTACAATACTCCATAGTGCTTCTATTAATCTGGAACATTCTCCTGTTAATGAGCTATTTTTACTTAAAAACTGGGACAGTTTGAAGTCTGGAAAGGACGTAAGAAGCTTAATACACCCTTAATGTGCAATTAGATTCTATTCTCCCTTCCTACTAGTATACAAAAATGCCCCATCCCGCCCCACTATTGGATGAGTCATGTAAGTACTTCCAGTAAGGAAGTCTGGATCCAGATCTATACTGTACAGTGGGTGCACGTGCATTTTCTGCTCACGTTTATTTTGCAGTCATATGGATTTGTTACCCTATGGAAGAAATAAGTTACACGTTATGAGGGTGATCTAGAGTTTGAGAGATGCAAGTGCACAGCTCAGCTAAACCATTTTGCAATGTGAGGGGTGCTAATTAGTTTTCATTCTTGTATGCAGGGAAAATACTTTACTTTTGCACACTGAACTCAAATACTGCAAAGCTATATGCTGAATCTATAAAATAGAGTTGAGCTAAGAAACGTCACCTCTCAATTCTAAGGCTGTTTTCACATTTTAAATTTGCCTCCCTTTGCAGTTCAACATGATATAGCTCAGGTCTATACTAAAAAAAGTGAAAAGTTTAAGTGCAGCCCTGGATCAGCCCCTATAGCTGATTGTCAGGTTCAATTAATATACATTTACAAACTAAATGAAAAATATATATATATACATTTATATATTTAGGAATCCACACGGTTTTCCCTGAGCCAAATGAAAGAGACACATTTCATGTAATTACCTGTAAAAGGGAGATGTTCCTTGACCCTTGGAAGGAACATGTATGCACACACCTGCCAATATTAAGGAATAATCAACTAATTTAGACTATGATCCTATTGCTTAGTCAGTCTCTATATAGACAAGAGAGTGACAGTCCTCTGTATTGAAATTATACAACCAATTTATGTAAATCTTGTTTGTTTGTCATGTGTCAATCTCAATTTAAAATGGGTTTTGAGACAGCAGAAACTGCAGGAAAGCATTCACCTTAAATGTACAAACTGTCTGTATCAACACAGAAAATAATTAAGCAGTAGGTATCAGGAAAAAATAACTAAACACAAAGTCAAACTTTCTTCCCCTTTTATTTTGCAATAATTTCCTCCTACATCTGCTAATAAAATGGTTTTAAGCCCTTTCTCCAGATCACTTTTCATTATCTGCTCTCTATCCCTTCATGACAACTGCCATTTCATATATTGTAACAGACTGATTACTGCTTTATAAAAAGAACAAGACTTACTATTGTGCACAGCTGTGTATTAGCTCCCTTTCAATGTTCACAAGACATGTGGTATTCTCTCTGCATTTCCACATATTCTCCCTCAATAAAGGTCAGTATTAAGCACTTCCTATTTGCAGAGAGTACAAAAGTCAGTGGCAAAAGTCTACAAAATAGAGATCATAGAGAGGTATTTCAAAGCTTAAGCTCTGCTGTAAATTAGATTGTCACAGCAGATAAGAAAATCTTGCTTGCCTTTCATTACTAATGTTTCCAATATAACGGTTTATTTTAGACTAAATTATTTGTATTTGTAAAGATGTAACTTTTAAGCATACATAGTTTAAACCTCATAATTGGAAAAACCACCAAAGGAAGTAAAAAGCAAGCTATAGCAATTAGGAACTGATTCAGAGTTTGGGAGTAAAGGCAAAAATAGGTGAAAGTGTACAGCTCGGCTAAACCATTTTGCCAAGTAAGGGGTGCTAATTAATTTAAATTATTTTACATGCAGGGGAAATACTTTTGCATATAGAACTCACATACTGTACATGCTTATGTTCAATCTATAAAATAGTTACTAAAAAAATTCACCTCTCATTTTTTTTTCACAGATTAAACATACCTCCCAACATTTGAGAATTCGAAAGGGGGCAAAATTTTGGTAGAGGGGGTGTGTCTTGTACCACCCAGTTGGTGTATCGCTCAGACCAGCGGGTCTTGTGCCTGCCCCTTTTATTTAACAACCATCCATATGTCTGCCCCTTATTATTAGGTCTGCCATCCATATGCCAGCCCCTTATTATATGTCCAGCCTACATATCTGCCTCTTTATTTGTCCTAACTCCATGTCTGCCCCTTATTATTATTATTATGTCCATTGTCCATATGTCTCCCCCCTGTTTATTTGTCCAGTCTCCTTGTCTGCCTCTTTATTATTTGTCCTACCTCCATATCTGCCCCTTATTACTATGTCCATCGTCCATATGTCTCCTCCGTTAATTTGTCCAGCCTTCATATCTGCCCCTTATTATTATTATTATGTCCATGGTCCATATGTCTCCCCCTGTTTATTTGTCGAGTCTCCATGTCTGCCTCTTTATTATCTGTCCTGCTTCCAATATCTGCCCCCTAATGCCAGTGCCAGTCTCCATCTCCCCCCATAATGCCAGTGCCTGCTTCCAATGTCTGCCCCCAAATGTCAGTGCCAGCCTCCATCTGCCCCCTTTTGCCAGTACCAGCCTCCATCTGCCCCCATAATGCCAATACATGCCTCCATCTGCCTCCTATTGTCAGTGTCAGCCTCCATCTGCCCCCATAATGTCAGTGCCTGCCTCCAATGTCTACCCCCATCTGCCAGTGCCAGCCTCTAATGTCTGCCCCCAATTGTCTGCCTCCAAATATCAATGCCAGTCTCCATCTGCCCCCTTTTACCAGTGCCAGCCTCCATTTCCCCCCCTTATATGCCAATGCCTGCCTCCAATGTCTCTCCCCAATTGTCAGCCTCCATCTGCCCCCAAATGCCAGTAACAGTCTCCATCTGCCCCCATAATGCCAATGCCTGTCTCCATCTGCCCCCTATTGCTAGTGCCGGCCTCCATCTGCCCCCTATTGCTAGTGCCATCCTCCAATGTCTGCCCCCATAATGCATGTGCCTGCCTCCATCTGCTCCATAATGCTAGTGTCTGCCCCTAATTGTCAGCCTCCATTATATGCCAGTGCCTGACTCCAATGTCTGCCCCATCTACCCCCTAATGCCAGTGCCAGCCTCCATCTGCCCTCATAATGCCAGTGTCTGCCTCCAATTGTCATCCTCCATCTGCCCCCAAATGCCAGTGTCAGCCTTCATCTGCACCCATAATGCCAGTGCCAGCCTCCAATGTCTGCCCCCTAATGCTAGTGCCGTCCTCCATCTGCCCCTATAATGCCAGTGTCTGCCCCCAAATGCTAGTGCCAGCCTCCATCTGCCCCCATAATGTCAGTGCCAGCCTCCAATGTCTGCCCCCATCTGCCAATGCCTGCCTCCAATGTCTGCCCCATCTGCCAATGCCTGCCTACACCATCTACCCCATCTGCCAATGCTTGTCCACCCTCGCCCCCATCTGCCAATGCCTGCCTCCAACGTCTGCCCCATCTGCCAATGCCTGCCTCCGTCTGCCCCATCTGCCAATGCCTGCCTCCAACGTCTGCCCCATCTGCCAATGCCTGCCTCCGTCTGCCCCATCTGCCAATGCCTGCCTCCAACGTCTGCCCCATCTGCCAATGCCTGCCTCCGTCTGCCCCATCTGCCAATGCCTGCCTCCAACGTCTGCCCCATCTGCCAATGCCTGCCTCCGTCTGCCCCATCTGCCAATGCCTGCCTCCAACGTCTGCCCCATCTGCCAATGCCTGCCTCCAATGTCTGCCCACATCTGCCAGCCTCCTTGTCTGCCCCTAATTGTCAGCCTCCATCTGCCCCCATATGCCATGCCAAACCCTTATTTAATGAACTTACCTTTGAAGTCTTCTTTCCTCCGCACCACTCCCACTGCTGCTCGTTGTCGTCTCTCGGGCGGTGTCTGGTCTGCGGTCATGTCAGGTGCTGGCTGGCAAACTTTAGCCTGGGAGGCAAGCCCGCAGCAGCAGCCCATGAGTTAATGGCTTGTCCTTAAGGTAAACAATATTTCTAGTCTCCACTATACAGTTCCCACTTTATCTTAAAAGCCAACAGACAATACAGACTATATATCTAATGGTTTTCTATGTATCTCCAGGCTCCCACTTTCCCATCATGTCTCCCCAGCTCCCAGTATCTCCCATCATGACTCTCCATCCCCCCTCATGCCACCAGTCCAGACCCCAGAGTATCCCCATCATGTCTGCAGCCCCTCCATAGTATCCCCCATCATGTCTCCAGCCCCCCACCCCAGCATTCACCATCATGTCACCAGTCCAGACCCCAGAGAATCCCCAGCATGTCTGTGCCCCCTCCTTAGTATCCCCCCCTCATGTCACCAGCACCTCCTCAGTATCCCCCCTCATGTCACCAGTCCAGACCCCAGTGTATCCCCATCATGTCTGCAGCCCCTCTTTAGTATCCCTCATCATGTCACCAGTCCCTTCTCAGTATCCCCCCTCATGTAACCAGCTTTCTTTTATTTCTTCACTTACTTTACTTACATGTCTTCCCTTCCTCCGCAGCGCGCAATGTCCCTGCCTCCTGGTTCCTGTTCAGGCAGGAAGTCTCTATCAGCTGCCAGAACATAGAGCAGCTGATCGCAAACCCCAGCAGCTGAAAAGAAGTTTGCGATCAGCTGCTCTGTGTAACCACAGCGGCGGCTGATAGCAGGGATGTCGGCTGTGGTCCTTAAAGCGGCAGGGCTTAAAAAACCCCCCCCAAAAAAAAACATTGAAAAATTGTCCAGAGTCAGGACAAGCTGGGAGGCGGGTGGGATAGCGGGACAGTCCCCCAATAGCAGGACTGTCCTGCTCAAATCGGGACAGTTGGGACCTATGGATTAAATTTACCTTCCCTCACATTGCAACATGGTATTGCTCAGGTCTACATTTGCAAATAAAAAAGAAGCTCTTGAACCTAAAAAAACGTTTATCTGCTGCAACCTCTGATCCCTGTGCTAAATGCCAACTGAAAGTGCATGGAGAGAAATTCACAGAACAGAGAAAACAGTCTGTGTGACTTTTGGCTGAATCAGAGCTGTACTTAAACCTTTTTATTAGGTTCAAGTGTAGCTCTGAGCAATACCATGTAGAACTGAAAGGGGAGGCAAATATAAACTGTGAAAGCAGAAATTGAATTGAGAGGGGAAATTTCTTAACTCAATTCTAATTTAGAGATTAAACAAAAAGCGAAGCAGTATTTGAGTTTTATGTGCAAAAGTAAAGTATTTTCTCTGCATGCAAAAGAATTTAAATTAACTAGCACCCTTCACATTGCAAAATGGTTTAGACGAGCTGTACACTTGCTTTGACCTTACTCCCAAACTCTGAATCAGCCCCATTGTTGGTAGCCTTTCTCACAGCAGTTGCAGCAGGCGGACAGGAGAGCAGGGGGTGGCTACAAATAAACCACGTGTGGTTGCTCCTTCACCTCAACCCAGGAGTCTGGTCCAAATTTCTGGTGACCATGGTGCCCAGGCTTTGTCGAGCCATGGGCAAATGTATTTGTTGAACGTGTAATCCCAAATGTATGGAGTCTGCACTACTTTTAATAAAACGGCTTCTGGTAAACCTATTGACCAAATGATGACATCCAGCAACAAGAGTATTATTTCGGCCAGACAATGACATTGGATGATAAGCCTGGCTTGTAGTCAGTGTTCTAATTCATCCTAATGGTGTTTGAGAGGAGAGAGGTCAGGGCTCTGTATGCAAATCAAGCTATTTCTAACTATTTTTTATTTTTTTATAAACCTGATATGCGCAACAAAGCATTTACAAACAGGGGTGTATCTATGGGACCAGCGCCCCTGGCAAAGTAAGGGACTGGCACCTCCCCCCCATTACCCATTTACTCCCAGTACTTCCATCATATGCCTCCAGCACCTCCCCACAGTACTCCCATCATGTGCCTCCAGCCTCCCCCAGTACTCCCATCATGTGCCTCCAGTCCCCCACCAGTACTCCCATCATGTGCCTCCAGCGCCTCCCCCCCGTACTCCCATCATGTACCTCCAGCAGCCTCCCCCAGTACTCCCATCATGTGCCTCCAGCCCCCCCAGTACTCCCACCAGGTTTTCTTACCTTACCTGTGTCCTCCGAGCGGGACTGCGATGGCCGAGACTTGTGAGGGACATGAAGTCCCGTGGTCACAGAGAAGCCTGTTACCACGGGTATCAGAGCAACCAGCCAGCCCTCATTTTAAAAGCATCCAGCCGCAGTCTGACTCCAGACCAGCGCTGCACTAGGCGACACTATCTCTTATCCACGGTTGGCATCGCCGGGTGGCGCCCCCCTTTGGCTGGTGCCATCCTAGCCAAGGGGTAGATACACCTCTGTTTCCAAACTGAAGAAAGAAAGGCTTTACCTAAACAGTTGCCACATTAAGAGTCACATTAACTGAAACCAAAGAGTTCAGCCCAAACCTTGAAAAACAGTAGTCTACTCCTCCAAATAACTTTACAAATGACAGCAGACATTTGGACAGGACATGTTCTCCTGTCATCCACCAAATTCAGATAGCAGGGACCTCTTCTGCAAATATTCAACTATGCAAACTATTCATTTACAAAAGAAGTCCCCGCTCTGTTCTTTTCAGAGCAGAGGGTAGAAAAAATGAGGGCAGAGCTGTGTCTGCCTTGTAATTTTGCTATGGGGCTCAGATTTGCCAAGCTTCACCCCTGTGTAAGAATTTTATGTAACTGATATCATTAACCACTGATCCAGCCACTGCGTTCCCCTGTGAGTCTTCCTAGCGGTTGCTTAGCAGTCAGGAAGCTCGTTACTTATTCCAGTCAGCACTGCATTCCACATAGCCGGTAGACTCATTAGTGTTTGCCGTGTCACCAGATGATCGCAGGATCACAGAACCTTTTTCACACTGAAAAGTTGACAAGGAAAATTCCGGGACCCGGGTCTGCCCTGTGAGTAGTAGACTTGGCAGTCTGCATCCATACAGAATCCTGCACGTTGTTACACCTTCCAGTCAGCTCCAATTAGCAGTAGGCAGGAGCGGGCCTTCCCCTCTTTGCTCAGTGGCTAGCGTTCCTTTACATATCCAGCTCCTCTTTCCTGGGGTGCCGGTTATATTGTTTTTGCCTCAGCTGTGATCCACTGCTCTGTTTCATGCGTTCCTCCCTGCTTTGTGTTCCTGATTCTTCCTGGCTAATTCCTGGTCTCTCCTACCCTGCCAACCCCCATGTTTTGGTTCCTATTCATCATATAACACAGTTTATAAACTGATATCATACTGCAACATTAAAAGTCATAAAGCACGACCTATTTTAATGCTAGTGATTTAAGAAAGGTGTCCCATCTGTGTAAAGGTAGATACATACTACAGTTTTTACTAACAACTATCAGTACAATTATATGATAAATAAGAGTTTGGAATTATTTGTACAAGTATGTACATGCCTGATCATTGAAAAATACTCAAAATTGCTTGATCGTATCTTTTAATCCGTTTAATCTTACGGATCAAAAGAATAGATAATGAAAGCTAAACCTAAAATCATATGAAGTATGTACATGTCTGATTGGAAATTCAAATTGTCAGAAAATATCTAATCATTTGAAAAACTATAGTGTGTACCTTTATAACTCCTGATAGCTGCATCATGCTCTTTGAAGTTCTGCTGCAATCAATTTTAGTTGAAATCAGATTTAGTTTTTGGTCCTTTTTAATGTTCTTTTACTGTACTCCCCACCCCTTTTGTTTCTAATTGTAATATAGTAAAAAACAATCTGGAATGGGTAATATATTTTTCTAATTTATAACCCTTTCACATCTCCGCCCGGAAATATCTCAAGTCTGTGAACCCGGGATATTGTTGTGTCAACAGATGATCGCAGGATCACAGACCCTTTTTCACTTTTTCCGGGACCCGGGTCTGCCCTGTGAGTAGTAAACTGTGTAATTTGTTTACTATTGCTCTGGCAACACTTTTAAACAAATTAGTAAACATATGACACCAATTAAGTAGTTTCTGTGCTACCCAGGTTGAAAAGCCGGGGAAACACCTTTCACACTGTACCCCTAACCGGGTTGGATCCAGGAATAACCCTTCTTTTGTCTTGGGTCCAATTCCCAGGTCATTAGACCCGGATAGAGGCACCCGGACCCTTTCGCACTGCGCCCCAACATGGGTTGTTGCGGCTTGCCCCTCAAATAACCCGGGTTTTTGGGACAATGTGAAAGGGGTATTACTTGGTAAATATTTGTCTTGTAATGAAAATTGGGTGGTGGTTTACTTTTTTGTTTATTTTTTTTTATATACTAAAGCTGGTCATACTCCAGAGCAATTTTTGGCCTTATCATCCAGTGATCGGGCAAATAATCGCTGTAGTTGGTGTGCAAGAAACATTTTTAAAACACCAAATAAACATACTAGAAATGCTCTGGTAGGAATAGTTGATCTTTTTACATGTTTAATCTATATTTGAGCTAGCTGAGCCAATCAGCTCACTGAAAGGCTCCCTCTTCTTTTATTGCCTCCTTCTTCTGCTAGGATTATCAGTCCCAGAAGGAGAGGTGTGTGTGGCACCGATAATGGGACCTTTCCCTGATGGGAAACAGTCCTGTTTATCGGGCTACCTCCTGCTAGGATCGGTAATTGTCCTAATGTATGGCCAGCTTAACATTTTTATTTGGAATTGTCTGTTTTTTATACACAGGCTTTCTGTACGGAAAGGTTTTATTCCCTTTAGCAAATACAGCTGTTAAACTGCAATTAATAACAATGGACCAAATCCAGAATTCCTCAAAAGGAGCATCACATTCGACAAGATCAGAAAACATTTTGCAAAAGTGCATGCACTAGGGACGCAGGATAGATCTGGATCCATAATTCCATCCTGGGAGTGTTTCTAATGGTGGACCGGACGTCACTTATACTATTGGGAAGAGGTTGGGTATATAAAAAGTACAGTGCGGGGTGTGATAAGTGCCCTCCGTATTATCCAGGCTTCTGCGCTGGCCCTGTATTGCAGATGTTTTAAAGTAGAGGTCATGCAACGTATATTTGTGTGAGCAAAGTGAGTGGCATCCCCTCACCACACAGAACTGCATTGGGAGCGGCATTAGAAGTCTGGATGTATTCCATTGTGTGTTGCTTTCCAGTTGGTTGTGTTACAGCCCGCCTGCCCACTCAGACACGGTAAGTCCCAGTTCTTCCAGCTACTGGGACTCCTGCTGGTCAATTGACCTGCCGACAGCCGTCCTGGTTGCTAGGCATCCAGGCCCCCTTAGTACCGTTATGGGCTGCTTGCCCACTTATACACAGCGAATCCCAGCTCTTCCGGCCGCTAGGACCCCCCCCCGCTGGCTGATTACTTCCTGCTACTGTGATCCTCGCTGTTCAGTTCTGTGCCTTGACAGTTTTCTGTAAGCTTGATGTCTGAGTGTTCCATCCTTATTTAACCCCTTGTGCTCCTCTGTGCTCCCTTCCTTGCCTCTGTCCTCTTGCCTTGGTGTGAGTGTGCTATGCTCTCCCTCTGGTAATTCCTCCCTTTATTACCTTCCTCTACCTTCCTTGTTATTTAGTATTTGCCTGATTCTGTGAGTGACTGCCCCTTGTCTTGTTCCACTGACTGTTGCGGTGTTTGTCAGTCTCTCGCTTTCTCTCATTGTTCCTGTGTGCCCTCTTACACGCACGCATAGAAGCAGGCGCCAGGGGCCGTGACCTGCGGGGCGTCCTGCAGCCAAGCCTAACCTTACCATCAGAGGCTCTAGTAAAACCAGGCCCAAGTTAGACTCCCTGGTGAGTGATTTCCTAGCAGGTATGTTATTTATAGTGCACCAGGTGCTACCAGCAGAATTTCAGAGGCCAACTGGTGTTATATCTAGTAAACACTTAATAAATTATTTTACAACAAACATTATACTGTCAAGATTGGCAGCAGGCCATCAGCACTGCATGACACAATCCTTAGAAATCTTTTGGCTCCCACATGTTGGTAAGTTATGCAATATTACTTCTATTACTTCATAACAGGAAACGTGCCAACTCAATACATACATAGCACAACTATTAAAGAGTCTGGAAACCCCCCCTAGCGTTTGACAGATGCCATAGCCGTGTATGCTTATAGCTTACAAATATTGTTTTTGACAGGCAGGCACTCAGTCGAGTATACATAATAAAAGTAAACCGTGTAATCCACTCGCCCCCTAATAACATGTTTATAAGTGCGAGCTTCCTGGCTTCCTCAGAGAGGATATGCTTCTAGCATCCCCAGGACTTGTTCCCTCTACAGGATGGCAGATGCTACTGATCTGACAGACACTTACCGTACTGAGGAAAGACGCCGTGCTATAGACTGCACAGCGCAGTCTGGTCAAAAGGCTCCCCACAAACATCACGCCAAGCCAGATCACAAGAAGACCTTCACTGAGGGAGCGTCTGCAAAGCGCCTGCCTGTAACAAACATAGGAAACTGCTGCTCTAGAAATCTAATATGAAATCTAAAAATAATATGCTTGAGGTTTCGTTTCCCGCTTCATGGTGAATAAGCAATCCTCTGATTGTTATTTGTCTTGAAGTATATTATTATTATTTTCTTTATTTAGTGTCTAATATGCAGTGAGTAGTCTTCATGGCTGGGCTTTAAATAATAGGGAATTAAGTAAAACGCAGCAGAAATATATTCTCATAACACACTATTCTGCTGTACTCTTCTATGTTCCCCAAGGAAGAGGTAGGAAACATATATAGATAATATTGGCAAATAAAAAGGTGTCCTTGTGAAAGTTTTTGTGTTTATTGTTATACTCTCATTTTGTTTATTAGCAGACGGTCCCTTAGAGCTCCTCTCCAGTTATTGAGGCCATGGATGGGGAAGTGTTATGGTATGTACTAATCTGTATAAAAACACTCATTCTACTAACATAAATGAATAAATGATAAACTGTAATTAATAAAGATATAGTAACATACAGTATTTTAGTATTATTTTGAATTTAAAGGAATACTACTACAGAAAAGAAAATGGTATAGGTGAAGTTGGGTAAGGAATGAGCCCTTTTTAATGTACTTATTCATTATGTACACTCCCTGGATTTTTCCATTTATGGTGTGTCTCATTTCACTTATTGTAAATTAATTTTATTTTCTTATCCAAAATGTGTTTGCTCTAAAATTGTTAAGGTATAGTTCTTAAGGTTTAATAAACCTAAATGCACCCAAAGGTACATTTCCTTAAGCTATATGTGTAAGGTTTATATAATTAAAACTGAAAAAGGTAAAAAAGTATAAAATGTAAATATCAGAAAATACACAATACATTGTGGGAATTTTTTTTTTTTACTGGCAGTTTGCTCAATGTATCTCAGGGCAATAACTAGGGGTGAGCAATAGGAACAACCACCCAGAGCACAAAGCATAAGGCAGACGCCAGTAAGTAACATTTTCAGGTTAAACTGGTTTGCAATTCAGAATATGAGGAGCATTTTTCGCCGCTGGTTCAAAAATTTCTAGCTAAGGCTCTGTATTATCTTGGCACCAGGGCTGCCTTAACAGAATTGTAGGCCCTAGGCAAAGCAATGCACAGGACCCCCCTACCCCCCTCTGAGCATCTTCTGACAGCCTGCTGCCTGCCACCTCCTCCAGACTCTGTGCCCCTATAATGCCCCTGCCCTGCCCCCCCTGGCCATGTACTGCCCCTTCTTCCTTTTTTCCCTACTCGCCAACCTATAAAAAAAATCCTCTTACCTTGTTACCACCGTGGCTTCTTTGTCCCCCGTGGCGCGCTCTCTGTGCAGTGAGCACTCACGCGTCAGGATGCTTACGGGCGCGCCGCTCAGACCGCTGGGCAACAGGGCAGTGGCGCACCCAGGGGGGGTTTCTGGATGCCCAGAAACCCCCCCAGATTGAAAATTGAAAAAAAGTAAAATTTTAAAAAGGGGGCGTGGCTTATCGGCCATGTGAGGTAGACTGACATTGAGGATGATGGTCCTGGCCTGTGCTACAATAGGGAAGCAGGTGAGGATGGTAAATGGGTCACAATAAGTTCAACAGTGCTGATGCACTAACATAAGCTCTGGTCCGTTGTGTAATGTGCTCTACTAACTAACTACTACTACTAACGCATTGTATACGGCTATAGCTATTAGATCTGTTCCTTCAGTATAAAACTACTATTATAATGTGTGAAAGAAGTAAACTATAAATTACTTAAAAACTATTAAAAAAAAGGACTTGTTACAGCCAATAACCAATGCAATTTTTTTATGTAGATTTATTTTATTTCTATTATTTTCAAATCTACATGATAAACTTCCTGCTTTCACAGAAAACGTTAATGGATGTCTTAGATATTTTGGCAGTTAGATAGTTCGACCATATTATCAGTATTGTTATTTTACATACTGTATGTTTTATCATATCAATTAGCTTTTTACAATTTTAAACAGTGCTTCAACCTCTGCCGCATTACAGTCTAATTCCCTAACACACGCTTACACACACACATACATACACACACTCACACACACTCACAGGCTAGGGGTAATTTTTGCACCGTGCGGTATGACAGTGGGGGCAGGGTGGGAGCAGAGCTTGAACGGGACGGAGCTTATTTGTCCTTTTTTCAGGCTCCAAAATGTTGGGAGGTATGCTAATGGGTGTAGTACTAATTTCCGGCGGTAAAAATCCCGACGTTAAAAATACCTCCACGAGGGTACCGGCAGTGAAAATTCCGACACCACAAAAATACCGATACCACAAAAATACCGGCGGTAAAAATCCCGACACCCCAAAAATACCGGCGGTGAAAATCCCGACACCAAAAAATTACCGGCCCAAAAAATTACTGGCCCCTAAAAAATACCGGCATAAAAAAAATACCGGCCACTAAAAAAT
>WWET01003275.1:131137-150952 GCA_011038615.1 Limnodynastes dumerilii | reverse complement strand
CACATGATGGGGTTTTTCTGTGGGTGAAGGCTGGACATATGATGGGGTTTTCTGGGGGGAAGCTGGACACATGATGGGGTTTTTCTGGAGGGCGGAGCTGGATATATGATGGGGTTTTGCTGGGGGAAGGCGGGGCTGGACACATGATGGGATTTTGCTGGGGGGGAGCTGGACACATGTTGGAGTTTTGCTGGCAGGAGGGGGCTGGACACGAAGGGGTTTTTCTGGGGATGGAAATGGACACGATGGTAATATTGGGGACAGTCGGACACATGATTTGATATTGGGGGAGCTGGACAGATGATGGGAATACTGGGGGGGGGGAGCTGGACACATGATGGGAATACTGGGATGCCAGGAGACATGATGGGGGATTCTGTGGGTCTGGAGACATGATGGCACTGCCCAACCTCTGTGTGTGACAGATTTGTTTTATTTGTGGACAGATTTGTGCGGCAATCACAAAGAGACTTTTATCGGAAATCGGATCTCCGTGCGCGCCTCGGAAGTCACCGAGGCCAAACTTCCAAATCCTGCGTCGGATCTCGTGGATTTTTGGCATTCGGTGGCGAAGGAGCGAGAGATGCAGCCTCTACTGTCATTAGCAGCGGCACCCCAGAACAGGAAGCAGGAGGACATCAAGAGCCAGAAGAGGCCAAGCAGCATCTTCAATCAAGAGGAGAAGATTTTCAATCAACATTTCCCGAACAGCTTTCAACACGTCAAGAACTACTAGCAAGTCATCCCAAGACAGATGACTGCAAAACGGTGAGTCGATACTTCACTATATCTTTTTGCGGGTATCAATAATTGGTAATCCCGCCCACTTTGTGTTGGCCCCGCCTACAGTTGATTTGGTCCCGCCCCCGAGGCCACTTTAAGATTTTTTTTTTCCAGGGCCACTTTCATTTCCCAATCCGCCCCTGCACGTACGTTTGAATCCGGTCCAAGGTCTTCATAAGCACTCTGATTATGGGCTGCATACAGCCCAGCACAGCTCAGAACTAAAATAACTAAAATAAAGTTTTTGCTATTAAAATGTTAACATTTTTAACTTCCTTAACAAATGTTCCTTGAAAGTAATGATGAAATAAATTCCTGGAATGTGGTCTGTAGAACTGCGACTGATCAATCCCATGCTAACATCATATACAGTATAAAATATACATGAATTTCCACTTAGACCAAAGAGCATGGTGAGTAGAAAAAAACCTGCATTGCTTCTCATATAATCGCAGCTGCTACATGTCTTATAGCAAAAAATTGGAAATCCCCCCCCCCCCCGGCACCAAGATTGGCAGCCCTCAAGGCTTGTGTATGGTTCGTGTCAAGTATAAAAAAAATTTTGTACCACCTCTACAATGAGCTTGTTTGGTCCCCTTGGCTATTACCCAGTCTAGTCCCTCAGCCAACCTTTGAATGATAACCCCCATCACCAGGCTCACCAGTGACTCTTCCCCCTTACCAACTCACTCCGGCGTTGACCCTACTTCACCTGTCATCCTTGTCTCCTCTATCCTCCTCCATGATTAAGACATTTCCTAACTCTCATACTCTAAATTTTCTAGCCTTACAGAGCTTTAACCCATCCCATACTTTTTTATCATTCCATTTGATATTTTTATTAATGTCCACTATACTGTGTCCTCTGTATATGATTTCCTTTTTCCCTTTTGTTTTATGAGCTGGACATCCTGCCTTAATAAGGAATGAGTTAAAGAATAAAAATACAGTGAGCTTCAGATATGTGTGCAAAAATGCCTTGTTAATTAGAAACATTAAAGTAGAATGACTAGAATTTTCAAACTATAAGAAAAGTGATAGTGAAGTTTGTCACACCCTGTTACTGGCTAATCAACCCATTAACATGTATGACAAGGACTAATTTGTTGGAATGCTATGTAAACAGTTACTCACTAATCAGACTGTTCAGTCTGCATCCTATTATGATCAGAGTAGGGTGCTGGGGAGATACCTCAATGTGGAAGACCTGGAAGAACCTGGAAGATCATAAGGTAATGTGAGTGAAAACTGGATTCCTGAAAAAGGAATAATTTTACTATTTTGTTCCTAAAATATAAGATGGCTGAAATAGGACTTTATGATCACTGTACTGCATTGTAGTCATGGTTAGCTTATATGTTAGTTGGCCCATTAACAGGTCAAAACTGAAATTAATTTATGTTCTCTTGAAAAATAATGAAAGAGTAACTAATGTACAGGTTACTGTTGATGTTAAATATGCTAGCTATTTCCTGGGGAAGGCACGTGACATAAGCTTTAAGCAAAAAGGGAAAGGGATCTAGAAGTCACAATTTCAAGTGACTTAAGGGTAGCCAAGCAAAGTATAAAATCAATGAAAACGTCCGATGCTTGGTTGCATAGGGCGTGGAATAAGTATCAGAAACAGATAAGTAGTAATGTTGCTTTATATGTCATTGATAAAACGTTACCTGGAATACTGTGTTCAGTACTCAAGGTCATATCTCTATAAATAATTAAATGCAAGATACTGTGCAAAGAAGAGCAACTAAAATGGTCCATGGCCTGTGTCACAAATCATACCAAGAAAGGCTACAAGAACTAAACGTGTCACTTGGAGCAGAGAAGGGAGAGGGGGGATATGATAGCAGCTTTCACATATATCAAGGGTTGTGACCGGCTAGAGGTGAGTGGAAATTTTCAAAAGAAGGTTGGTAGTTGAGTTTAACACAATAAAACAGTTTAAACATGCTTGGGATAAATATAATAATATCATAAATCTCAAACTAAATTAAAAGTAAAATAGGGTCTAGGGTCAGTATAGTTTAAAATAAACAACTTGGCAGATTGGATGGGCCATGTGGCTCTTATCTGCAGTCACTATGGACTGGATCCAAAACCCCCATGCTTTCCGTATGTGCAAGCTACCATAAGCCTGCCTTAAGTCCATCCTGTGGATCAATGGTGCATATGAACCCTGATCCGCACCAGTGTGGGTGCCCCCTCCCACACTGTACAATTACCATGCTTCTCCCGCCCACTTTAGCAGGTGGAGGGGAAGCACAGCCCATTTGCCCATTTTGCTATCGTAACCCTAGTGTAACATCTGGAGGGCGCATGTGCAGATCTCCGGGTATCTAATATCCTAGACACAAGGTAACTTTATTAATATACACTTTTTTATTGATATGAGCAATGATACAGATGACATTGTGTATTATGTTATAGGCGCCGTAGTGACTGTAACCAGTCCTGTTAACTGTGTGCTTTCATATACAGTATGACCACTGTCTCTCTTTAAGTAGCTACGTTTAGCCAAATAAAGTGCCATGTTTCAAAGCACATGGGGCCTGATTCAGAGATTGAAAATAAGAACTTAAAGTTACACCTGGGCTAAACCATGTTGATTTCAGGGGAGTCAAATTTCATTTGTTGCAACAGTATTATAGTTAAAAGGTGATGTTTCCCAGCTCAAGTTTAATTAGCAGTTTAAAAGTGAAGCTGATCAGGTATCTGTGTGCAATAAGTAAAAGCAATCTCCCTGCACTGCATGCATAGAATAAAATGCTCCTAACTGCTACGTAAACGGCGTTGCACTATTACTACGCATGCGCAGTTTTGCGAATTTTCTAGGATCTTAAATATACGCACCTAAGTGCCGTGGAAATCGCATCTCTGAATCAGCCCCATGATCTCTAGCTTGTCCCATGAAACTAACAAACAGCTCTGTTAACTAGATTGGTTTCCACAGTCATCAGATCTCAATTGAAAAACAACACCTTTGGTGGGTATACATTGAAGCTTTTACTTCCAATGTGACATCTTGTCAAAACAGCAGTAACGATTCTAGCCCTGATCCGCTTAGTTCCCATGAAACTTTGCTGCAGTGACTTGCATGCCCACAAAGGCGGCCCTTTGCAGAAATAATGGATGGGATTGTTGCAGAGAAGATCAAGGGCCAGATTTACTAAGCTGCGGGTTTGGAAAAGTGGAGATGTTGCCCATAGCAACCAATCGAATTCTAGCTGACATTCTCTAGTATGTAATAGGAAAGTGAGCGCTAGAATCTGATTGGTTGCTATGGGCAACATCTCCACTTTTCCAAACCCACAGCTTAGTAAATCTTTTCTAGACATCAAGAAATGGCCAAACTGGATAATTAGGAGCTCCTATAAATCTAATCCCATGATGCGATCCTGTTTCTGACAATTCTGCAGCATCATGAGAGTACACACTGCTAAGATTTCTTAACTATCTGATGGTTATCATGCGATCGCCACGATAATCACCGGATAACCCTCCAGTGTGTACCCAGCTTTAGGATTGAAAGAAAATGGGAGATT
Source organism: Limnodynastes dumerilii (assembly GCA_011038615.1). Classification (NCBI taxonomy): domain Eukaryota; kingdom Metazoa; phylum Chordata; class Amphibia; order Anura; family Limnodynastidae; genus Limnodynastes; species Limnodynastes dumerilii. The sequence goes on along the minus strand of WWET01003275.1, from coordinate 146,627 downwards.
CACAACATGAAAGTGCAGGCAGCAAATTTGCCCCAATTGTTAGAAGCAAAAGCCAGAAAAAGAGTATATTTGCACAATGGCAAACTATATTACATTACAAATTTAACATGTGCCGGGAGCAGCAATTTGAAGTTTTCGTCTTATCATTACGAATGATGTTTAATAGAGCTTCTACATGGAAAGCGTGGAGATGCTATGGGCAACATCTCAACTTTTCCTGTTAAGAAGATCCATTAAGTATAGCCCTTTGTAGTAAGTGATAAATATTTTCCTGTTATAGTCAAAGAGAAATACTTACTATTAAAAATAAATAAATAAATACAAATAGCTTGATTTCCAATGTGTGTATTTGCAGTACAAGCATTACTATAAAAAAGGCTCAACAAATCCTGGACATTTAGTCACCATGGTAACTGAATATTTTGACCTGGTGCCCAGGAGCACATGGAGAAGTTTCAGCTGGCAGGAATAGGAAAGTGGCCACAGCAGTTTATCTACAAGGTGTATGAGGTCCTGTGGAGAACATACCATGACTGCTTCTACTCCCCCAAGTGCTGAAACTGCTGGCAGAGTATCTGCTAGCAGTGTACTGCTGATCATGTGTGTTGCTGTTTCTCACACTGGCACGCACTGAAGAGGAAAGATTTGGCCCGAAGAATTCACTCGGTAAGTAACTATGTAGCGCAGATTAGATAGAAATAGATATAGAGATATAAAATAGCCATTTTATCTGTAAAATAAAATGCAAAAATATATGATGAGCCACTCTCCATTTTTTTTTTTATATAGGTGGTCATGACACTAAATTGTGAGGGCCTGATCTCTAATTAGTAACGACAGGCTATTTCCATATGACGTACTGTATAGAAGTAGCCGGTCAGTATGCACTACTTCTGCATTGGACTAACCTTAATGCTTGCGAGATAGCAATGGTGGGTGGGAAAAGCTATGCTAATCACACAGTAAGGGCTTGGATAAGCACTTATGTACGATCCTGTATTCTGCATGTACTGACATACATGCGGAATACTTAAATCCTGGATATGGGCAAGTAAGAGTGCAGGGGGAGTGCCATGTTCTCCAACATGCAGAAGTGAGGATTCCAAATTCCAAAATACGGAATATGCCTGTTAGTCTGGACCCAGTCCTGAGTCCCAATGCTGGGTCATATATCATGTGTTTATAAATTGTGAACTAATAGATCTAAAAGGAAATACTTAAGACCTCCAAATTAGCTTCTTAACTCTGTGGCAGCTGCTGGTCTCAAACATGTTTCCAAATAGTGTTACATAAAGTGACGGTTGCTCAAATCACATTAAATAATTTGCTTGAAGATCCAATCTAACATTTTAAGTCTGAACTTTGCCCCTTGTGACTAAAAATTAGGCTAAAAACTGAGTTCTAAAAAAAAAAATTAGGTTGAATATAGTAATCATTATGTACAACTTTTTAAAAGTACTATGCCCACAAAAGATTATCTGCTGTTTGTAGAAAAAAAATTGTAATGTCACATGACAATTTGTAGGTATGCCTGGAATAGTATAATCTGTTCTTATATTCTTTGAGCAGCTAACATAACCATTGTGCTTTCTTGATACTTATAGTATAGTAACACAAGGTGGCAGCACGTTCAAACTAATAATAATATGGAGATTGAATGAACAACACACACACACTGACTGGTGATTAAATAAAATTTGCACTTCCTTTTTTCCAAATTAACACCAGTGACCATCATGCATTGTGACAGCTATGTGAGCATCGTAAAATACAGAACCCATTCTTGCTACTACACTAAAAGAATGTCCATCTTAGTTACTACTATAAAATAAAGACAATTTGCTGGATCCAGACTTAAGTAAGTGCTTAAAATTAGTTACTCCTGGGATGAACCATGTTGATTGCAGGGGGAGTCAAGTTAATTGTATTCTTTGCATGCAGGGATATATCTTTGAATTGCTTACTGCACACAGATACTGACCAGCTTTACTATTATGATACAGTCCATATTTAATTTATGGTGATGACTAGGATGCAGTCTGGAGGCAATGGAAATTGTATAGAGGCGAATTAGACATTGGCCCAGATTCTGACCCCCGTATATATACTCCTGAACTCCCCGCTGTTGGTAGTAAATCTGAACACTTACGTGTCCAGATTGCTACCTTAACTTTTACAACTAGGTCCGCGGCCGTACAGCTGCAGACCTAGTTGTAACTGTGCTTCCCTACCCGTGACCCCTCATTTACATGACCATCATTCACGACCATCGGAAGGCTCAGCCCTTTCTGAGTAAGTACTGACGTACATAACTTAGTTACGTAAATCAGTACTTACGCAGTTAGAACATGCGCATGTTCTGACTGCGTAAGTACTGATGTACGTAACTAAGTTATGTACGTCAGTACTTACTCAGAAAGGGCTGAGCCTTCCGATGGTCGTGAATGATGGTCATGTAAATGAGGGGTCACGGGTAGGGAAGCACAGTTACAACTAGGTCTGCAGCTGTACGGCCGCGGACCTAGTTGTAAAAGTTAAGGTAGCAATCTGGACACGTAAGTGTTCAGATTTACTACCAACAGCGGGGAGTTCAGGAGTATATATACGGGGGTCAGAATCTGGGCCAATGTCTAATTCGCCTCTATACAATTTCCATTGCCTCCAGACTGCATCCTAGTCATCACCATAAATTAAATATGGACTGTATCATATTGACTACAATACAATAAGAACTGTATTCTAGTGACTTCCATCCAATACAGACCGGACACTATTGACTGACATACAATACAGTCTTCATTGCAATGACTGCCATTGTATTGCCTAGTCTTTATTATGTAATATAGTGTCACGGAATCACAGAGTTCTGGGTATTCAGTTTTGGTACCCTGGTGCTGGTAGGTTGGTACTGGATGTTTAGGATCTTTGCTCATTAGTGTTACACACGAGGAGGACACAAGAAAGGGTTACTAGATAGGCACTAAGACTGGGGAACAGAGGTTTTGTAGAACAAAAGCATGCTAATAAGGACGCTAATGGGACTAGCGTGCTGCACTGCAGTGCCAAAGTCTGGAGCAGACTTATCCATGAGAAGGATGCTTGTTGCAGTGAGAAGAGCTTGGAACATACCTAGTGGCAGTGAAGAATATTTTCAGTAGAATGAGCTACACTGAAGAGTGCTGGTAGTAGACTGAGCAGCAGTGATGAATGCTTGGAGCAGGCTGAGTTTCAGTGATGAAACACTGAATCAGGCGGAGCAGCAGTGTTTAAGGCTGTGAGCATTTTGCTGCAATGATGAAGTGCTGGGACACACCGTCGAGACTGGGATTTCACAGGGAGAACAGAGGAACCAGGAACAAACACAGTGTACTTATTGTACTGACACAGATGGGACTGTGCCAGGGATTTCAATAAAACACTTCTTGATACTATTGGGTGTCCATTAGAATGGCATGCGATTGGTTAGCAGTAGTCAGATGACTAAGTCCAATATGGTGGTACCCGTAGGACGTTTTTGGAGACATTCTAATGTCGACATTCTGAGGATGTGATTCAGCCATGCTGCATGGGGACCCAAGGATAACGGGAGGTGATTGACTCAGGTATGGGGATCCAGAACCAGTGTGGACTTGGTAACCTTTCAAGTAACAGCATTGTATGTGACTGTGCTCTATTTTGTACTATTAAACAATCAACAACAAAACAAAGTTTAACACAAGACTAGCTATAATTCTATGAAATACAATGTACAAAAACACCACTTGTGGCTGGTGCAAATGTTTTGAAGTAAAAAGTCCGTAAATCCGTCTGTGATCAGATCTGGATCTGGTGCACTTGCTTTGGCATGCCCTTACTGAACATTGACTACATTCCGCCTCCGCCTCCCTCCCACAACATGGCCTTCAGAACACTATGTAAGCTGGCATATTCTCACCCCAGAGGCCCAGGGTGGTTAAGAAATTTGAAGCAGCTGTGCATTTTTAAAGTTCAAACGAGCAATAATATTTTTCAAAATATCCAAATCTTATAAATCACCCAAAAATGATACATATCAAATGGACAACAGTAAACAGTGTAATGTTACGCTCTGCGAGAAAAGCATCTCTGCAATCTGTTCAGGGCCGGTGCTAGGGTGTTCGGCGCCCCCCTGCGAACTTTAATTTTGCGACCCTTCTGTTTAACAATTTGACACCAGTGACCATCCTAGATTATAAGCGTCATCATACAAAACAATTGTAACCATAATAAAACAACGCAAATCATAGTCACCACTATACAATAGTGTATCCCCCATCATGTGTATCCAGCACCTAGTATTCCCATCATGTGTATCCAGCGTCTAATATCCCCCCATCATGTCTCTCTACCATCCAGTATCCCCCATCATGTCTCTCCAGCACCCAGTATCTCCATCATGTGTCTCCAGTACCCAGTAACCCCATTATGTCTCTCCACCTCCCAGTATCCTCATCATGTGTATCCAGCACCCAGTAACCCCATTATGTCTTTCCAGCATCCAGTATTCCTATCATGTGTATCCAGCGCCTAATATTCCCCCATCATGTCTCTCTACCATCCAGTATCCCCCATCATGTCTCTCCAGCACCCAGTATCTCCATCATGTGTCTCCAGTACCCAGTAACCCCATTATGTCTCTCCACCTCCCAGTATCCTCATCATGTGTATCCAGCACCCAGTAACCCCATTATGTCTTTCCAGCATCCAGTATTCCTATCATGTGTATCCAGCGCCTAATATCCCCCCATCATGTCTCTCTACCATCCAGTATCCCCCATCATGTCTCTCCAGCACCCAGTATCTCCATCATGTGTCTCCAGTACCCAGTAACCCCATTATGTCTCTCCACCTCCCAGTATCCTCATCATGTGTATCCAGCACCCAGTAACCCCATTATGTCTTTCCAGCATCCAGTATTCCTATCATGTGTATCCAGCGCCTAATATCCCCCCATCATGTCTCTCTACCATCCAGTATCCCCCATCATGTCTCTCCAGCACCCAGTATCTCCATCATGTGTCTCCAGTACCCAGTAACCCCATTATGTCTCTCCACCTCCCAGTATCCTCATCATGTGTATCCAGCACCCAGTAACCCCATTATGTCTTTCCAGCATCCAGTATTCCTATCATGTGTATCCAGCGCCTAATATCCCCCCATCATGTCTCTCTACCATCCAGTATCCCCCATCATGTCTCTCCAGCACCCAGTATCTCCATCATGTGTCTCCAGTACCCAGTAACCCCATCGCCGGGCGAAGCTAGGGTAGCCTTCAGCCGGCGTAAGGAAGGGGCCATATGCCCGCACAGGGGGAGTGCCAGGGGGGAGTCAGCGATGTAACGCTGAGCGTTAGCACGCTCAGCGCTACATCGTAGATCTGGATCAGGCCCATCATGTGTATCCAGCACCCATTAACCCCATTATGTCTCTCCACCTCCCAGTATCCCCATTATGTGTATCTAGCGCCTAGCATCCCTATCATGTGTATCCAGCACCCCCATCATGTCTCTCCAGCACCCAGTATCCGCATCATGTGTATCCAGCACCCAGTATCCCCATCATGTCTCTCCAACACACAGTATCCCCATAATGTCTTTCCAGCACCCCCATAATGTCTCTCCACTACAGAATATTCCCATCATGTCTCTCCAACACACAGTACCCCCATAATGTCTATCCAGCACCCCCATAATGTCTCTCCACCACACAGTATCCCCATCATGTCTCTCCAATATACAGTAACCCCATTATGTCTCTCCAACACACAGTACCCCCATCATGTCTTTCCAGCACCCCCATAATGTCTCTACCCCACACAGTATCCTCATCATGTGTCTCCACTTCCCAGTATCCCCATCATGTCTCTCTAACACATAGTATCCCCATAATGTCTTTCCAGCACCCCCAGCAACCTCACTATTCCTCTAAAATCATGTTTATTTGAGAAGTATGCTTGAGAAATATAAATACACGTCCCTTCATTTTCCTTTTATCCATACCTAATGTTTATATATCATAACACAAAACGTAATATCTGTGGAACGGATCCAGCCTTACAAAATGTGGGCTTTCTCTGCTTCTTGTCAGCAGAATACGCCTGCATTTCACGATGGTGCATATGTGCACAACAAACTTCCATGGGTTGCGCTTGCCTGCAACGGCAATCGCTATTTCGGAGCGTTAGTGTTGGGGTAGGTTAAAGTTAGGTTGTGAGAAGGGGATAGTTACGTTTAGGAATAAAAATTACACACTGTGTTGAGATTAGGAAATTAAAATATTCTTATTATTATTTTTATTATTAGTAACAATTTTTAAACTCCTGTAAAAAGCATGTGCATCCTTCCTGTGAGGCTTATGATCTCACCCAGCACTTTTGAATAGGGGGAAGTGATGATTTTGCAAATCGAGTGTGTGCTCAGGGAGTGGTTAATGGAGAGGTGCAGAGTGGGGGAACAGTCTACGTCACCCCATTCACCACTTAGTCATCTCTGCTCACTGGTTTCCCAGGGTCTGTGCCCAGCTTTGTTGTAATTTATGAATAAAATGCTCATTGAGGTGTAACCAAAACCCTATTGTTATTCAGCAGTGAGATGAATGAAGTTTGAGGGGAGTTTAGGGAGGGGGCGTTGATGACATGAGATGTGTGAAAGCAAAGTGTTCCTGCAACATGATGCATTAACCCTTTTAGCCACTATAAATTTCTTTAAATGCAACGACAAAATAAGACTGACAGTTTGTATAATTTTAAGGCACATTATTGCCCTTCCTTGTTGGGTTTTTCATCTGACTGGTATTTTCCATTCCATCTCTTTATCTCTCTCTCACTGTGTGTATACAGCATTAGGGCTATTGAATATACTTTTGTTGTAATGTATAAAACACTGTTATAATTACTGGTCTGTACTTTTCAAATATGTTAGCCTCAAGGTTACTTTATAACTTACAGCCCTCCTCAACCCTTCCCTACGTTTTTATTCTATACTATACATTTAATGATTTCTAGAGGTTAGAAATTGTAATGACGTTTTTTTTTTACCTTTACTAACTTCAAGTAAAAGTTTTGGGGGGAAAATATAGGTGAAGATTCTCCATTTCACAGGCCCTGCTAAAATGTAATCCTTTTATCTTGTTTAATGAGCCTGGGGCAGCAGTAAAGTAGCAGTTAATCTCCTGTATCAGGTAGAGAGACAGACAATCAAAAAAGGTTGCAAACATCAAAGGCTAGCAATAATGGGCTGGATCTAAACCTAGTTAAGTGCTTCAACTTAGTTACTCCTGGGCTAAACTATTCTGATTGCAGGGGAGTTATATTTCAGCTGTTGCAAACAGTATTAGAGTTGAGAGGTGAGTTTTCCTTTCCCAAGTCTAAATAACAGTGTGATAGTAAAGCTAGTCAGTATCTGTGTGCAGTAAGCAATTCAAAGATATAATCCTGCATGCAAAGAATACAATTAACTTGATTCCCCCTGAAATCAACATGGTTTAGCCCAGGAGTAACTAATTTCAACCACTTAACTATTTATGGATCCAGCCCAATATCAGTAGTAGTAGTTGGTAGTGTTGTATACATTTACACATACCAAAAACCAATAAATCACCTAACATAACTTGAAACTAGTATCTAAAATGTAGAGCAAAAACCAAAGCTTTGGTTTTTGGTCTAAACTTTAAGTTCTTGTTTTAAGTTATGTTAGTTAATGTCTAAAGCGGGCCAATTATTGGTTGATCGGTTCAATAATTGCTCTAGTGAGTGGTTAACATGGATTATGCAAACAAGCAATTATCGTACCAGGAACGCTCTAGTACAAATATTTGATCATATTGCATGTTTAAAATATATTGGGCTCATTTCCTGATATTTTGTGCAATCAGCTAGCCCCACTAAACAAGACCCTCCTTCTTCTGCCAGGAGTGTCGGTCTGAGAAGGAGAGTTGAGTGGCATTAATATCGGGAACTTTTCCTAGTGGACAATTGTCCCGTTTATTAGACCACCTCCTGCTGGGATCCATAGTAGCAGTAGTGTATGGCCAGCTTAAGTGATAACCTTTTAACTCTTTATAGCTACTGTGTACTCCAGTATGGGATACTAGGACACTGCCTTAATTTATATGTGTATTTAATTTCCTACACCAACGGTTCTCAACTTTATTTGGGGGGACTACCAGATAAACACTATGGAATCAGGTCAAGTACAACTTTACAGATCATGCATGAATGATATACTCTTTTCATTTATTGTTTTTTCTTACACATTTAACTGTGGTTTTAAAGTACACTTTATAAATAATCCATTCAGCCCTCTAGATACTTTATTAAATATGACCTCTACTTTATTAAATATGACCTCTGCCATCTGGTATCACACTTGGTTAAAGTACAAGTATGGCTGCTACCTCCTGACAAGCTTGCCTAGTTGCCCTGAGTGGTATCGGTGATAGTACCACTGTTTGAGAACCCCTGTCCTAGACTGAATATTGGAATGGTGACAGAGAAAAATTATAGGATGGATTCAGGAGTGTACAGTAATAGCAGGTTAAGTGGTATAAAGCTGGCTATACACTAGCGATTATTGGTTTCATCATCCAAATGTCAGATGATTGGCCAATAATTGCTGTAGTGGCTTTTTTATTCTAATGCCAATAAAACACCCAAACAACACTTGGATCCAATAATTATATCTTATGAAAGGTTTAGAATACAAAGCTGCCAATTTTTATCCACCTCCATATCCTGGTTGGAGTTACCTCTGTCTGAACAGCAGTAATATTACAGCTATAATTATGTAGTCAGACAGAGAAATCCATCAAGGAGGTGTTGGGCCACCTGTCAACCTTGGCAGCACCTCCCTCTTCTGCAGGAGATGAGAGTGGCAACAATGTTGTGACGTTTCCCTAGTGGAAAATTGTCCAGTTTACTGGCCACCTCCTGTTGGGACCAATAATCAGACTAATGTATGGTGAGTTTAACTATGTGTTCCAGTGTTGACAGGAGAAAATTGCTATGGCAACAGTAAACAAACCTCTCTCCCCCAGACACGGACAGCCCTTCACACTGTTACGGCAGACCCAGGACCCGGTCTACTCTGCAGTGTTTTAAGGTTTTTTTCTTTTATTTACTGCTAATGACCCTGCAATAACCCGGGTTGAAAATACCGGGTTACTGCTGTTAGGACACTCCAGTGAGTTTGGACCCTCCGGGTTTACCGGTAGAGTACCGGAGTGGACCAGTGACAGCAGAGTGGGTACTCCGGTTTTACCCGTGAGGTACCGGAGTGACACCAAGGAAAACCCAAAGGGTGAACGAGCAAGCTTCCTGAGGTCGGAGTCTTTACCAATCAGGGGGTCTTCACCAGAGCCCCTGATGGTGGGGATGGACTGGGTAACCCCTGACGGCCTGGTCGTATCCAGTTGAACTTGGACTCGTGGAATGGGAAAACACCCTACCGTAAACAGAAGTGATGGACAACAACAAAAGCGGGATACTAGACTGGACAGAAGAGACTGACCAGGACTGCCGACAATAAACAAGAAACAATTGACTGCGGACAGAGAAGGGTGACGGGACTGACGGAACACACTGGGACTTTCACACATCAAACGCACAGAGAGATCCCTTACGGGATCACAAACACTTTCAACCAGGTAAGTAAAGGGAAACCAGGTGGGTAGGTATATGTAAGGAGGGAGGCCCAGGGAGGTAGGTAACAATGAGGTAAATTGGAGGTAGGTACAGAGCAGGCAAGGGGGACACTCAGCAGTCAGTTCACTAGCAGAGCACAGGGCTAAGACTAGGCACACAGTAAGGCAAGCAACAACACTGAAAACAGAAACTATCACCAGCGCCAGTGGTGAGACAGAGGGGAAGCTAAATAGAGGAGAGAGCCAATGGCAGAGTGCAGAGTGCGCGCCAACGGAAGCTATAAGTAAAGCCGCAGAGACCCAGAGGCAGCGCCCGACAGGGAATCCAAAAGAGCGTCTCCGTTGCCATGGGGACACCCGCAGCGCGCGCCGGAAGCCCAGCAGCCAGCCGACGGACCGGGAGAGAAGCCTGCAGCGCAGCCGGAGGTAAGCAGACGGAGCCCTGCGGTATGCAGGGTCTGGGAGCTTACAACTGCATGGTGGTGATATGAAAGTGGTATTAGGTGCATATTATTCCGTATTCCGGCATGACTGTGCAATTTATGTAGCCTTTAAGCATGTAGATAGGCTATGTGCGGTCTTTAAAGGCCGTCATTTTTTCACTAAGAAAAGGCATGCCAGAGCAGCCTCCGTAGGAAGTTAGGTGAGAGGGGGAAGACATTTAAATATGCTAAGCAGGGATGGGTTCGGGACCATCATGCATATTTTACCTCGTTACGAGGGAAAATATGCACAGGAAGTTAAGGTAGCATATGGCACTCGTAAGTGCCATTGGCCACCCAAAAACGGGGGCTGGCAGGGAGGGGATAGGTGCAGATACACACTTAAGTGTGAATCCGGTCCATTGTCTTGTCTCTTAAAAAAAGGAAACCATCTTTTATATACACTCTGCATACCCTGTGAGTTGGCACAGTGGCAGTGGGGGCATGTGCCCTCCCTGGCCGTACTGCCATCAGTTATTAGGACCACCTCTGTGTGGCCCGCGGCTGGCCGACCAGAACAAGGATTTATTTCCCTTTTGGCCCACTCCACGGCGTCGCTCTGGCTCTATCTGTCTGTCTGTCTCTCTGAATATCTATAGACGCTGTAATTTGAATCTACGCTAGTGGTATAGTGGTATATATATCTGATTTCAAAATAAATGTTAGGTTTCGAGATGTCTCTGCATCTAGATTTCTTTCATTTTATAAATGATATCGTCTTTAATTATTTCTGAGGTTTTTGTAGTGTAGGCATAGACATAGCACCACTTGCTATTTGCAATAAGTTCAGATCTCACAATTATATGAATGGCTTTCAGATTTGATAATAAAAGGAGAATATTACTGACCTGGTGAAAAATGCACACATTAAAAAGAGCATTTATGTGCAAATGTTTAGCTGTACAGTACTAAAATATGCATTTTACGTCATAAACAATAAATTAAATGGATTATAAACATACACATTTAGCAAATTATATATTGTAAATGTTTAATTGAAAACAGACACGAATGCAAGACAAATTTAATTAAACTAGTTGAATGAAACTAAATAAAAACATCTGCTATCTTTCCCTTTAAAAATCTTTTACTGAGCAGGCAAAATGTAAATAATAAGTAATGCGAACAGATGGTCTCTGCTTTATATGATATAACAGTCACTCTGTTTTCATAGCTGGGAGGAGAGGGTTGAGATAAGGTAACTGTGATGCAGGAGTAGCAGAATTTTCAGGGCCTACCCTCATTTTTGGGCCCTGTAACAACTGCACCCCCTGTCCTCACTGTAGTTAAGCCAGTGTTCCTGGAAATGGACCAAGGGCAATGGATTATATCCTTATGTGGCAAAGAATTACATCTACCCAATGAGATGCCTGAATTTCAGATGCTACTTTTAGCAGGGCACAATGAGCGGAACAAGTGCTCAGCAGGACGTCGAAGACAAACGTTCTCACGGCAACACCAGATGTTAGCAACGGGTAGCAACCTGGTGAGAACCAGTGATCCTGTGCATTATGAATCAAGCTAAGAAGCTACTGCTGCCTCACACCAGGGTATGCCTGCAAAACAGTTGCCAGCTGAGGAAGATGGTTGGAGGTTAGGTACTCTAACTGGGCATTTTGCTTCAGGACTGTGGTACATAGTTTAGTCTCAAGTTGTTTACATGGTCAACATACAGGTCAACAGTGAGTTTGGGGGAGGGGTAGGATATGTTTTCAAACCTCAGATGAAGACCATCCTGTTCAGTATTTCCATTGTCAATCCTCTTGCCTTCCAAGTTTTGTTTGTGGGTGTTCAACACCCAAATTATACAAATATTAGAATTTCGGGTGGAGTGAGCTACTATTGTGATTTAACTTTTAAAATTGGTTTAGCATTATGACTGATTCATTATTTTATTAGGCACACTAAAAATACAGCGCACTGAAGGTCACTGATATGAGCACCACCCTGGCTTTTGCGATATGCTTAATTATGTAAGAATGTAAATACCCGCCTATAGGATGTTGGCTGACAGGTTCTAGTGAGAGATATTAACACTCACAGGGATTTGTGGTTCGATGAAACCGGTTGTGGAAATCACTTGAGACTGAGACAACAGTAGTTAATTTCAAGTTTTAGTTTACTAATGCTCGGTGGAGTTTTGATTTTGCAGAAAACGTTACAATAAAAAAATATTGTTTCAACACATTGCAATACATCAACTCTCTGAATAAATCCGTGCAAAATGTCTCTGCTTTACAATCTTATACTCCAATCTTAAGGCTAATAATTTTCTTGTAACAATTGCAAGACAATATGTTTCACTGTTATAGCTAAATTATGGTGGCTACACAAACTTTTAGGTTGCAGAAAATGTAACGGTTTCCAATTTACATTCCAATAAACTTTACATTTAAAGACATACTCAGTCCAAAACTGTACTATATAATTATTTTCCTATAACAAACTATCAAACTTTACATAAAATTATCATATGACAATTCAATTCATTTGCATATATTACAGTTCATATATACATGGAACAAATTCTCTTTTAATAATGCAACTGTCACTAAGTAATGTTAGCCGAACTCAATAAATATAAATCTGAACTATTAAATGCTATTTTATTGGACTTCCGGTGCGCGTGCCACTCACGGTGGACGCTTTTTTACTGAGCTCCTCCAGTACACCCTGTATATAGGGGCTAAAAGCCTGACTTGGAGAGTCAAGATCGTGGAAACCCCTCAGGGGAGGATAGTGACAGGCAAAGAGCGGATCCATTCCCCGGCTCCCTGTCACCATCTCACAGGAAGATTCAGCCCTAGAACCAAAGGGGGCGCGAAAACCGCCATAACGGCACACGTGTTAGCCACGGGGCATACAGCTTGGGGACGAGGTGCCGGAGTGCGATAGCGGCTAGTCTGCGTTTAATTGTACAAGAGACTGATTACCAAGACTGGAAGGTGGAGAATTGCCAGCATCAGGCTTCCCATCACAATCCCAGGGCAGCCATCGACACGAAGTGCCGGGTCAGCTGGTACCGCACCATAGCAGCGCAGAGACGGAAAGGCCTGATTGAAGCTAAGACTGCTGCAGAAAAATATTGCCAACCCGGACTACGAACATACAGCCCCAAAGACGGTGGGTCACTTTGCTCTGTGTGGAGGGGGGAGACGGACCGTGGGGTAATGTGAAGCGAGGCACATACAACAAAAGTGGAGAGCATATCCAGGGAAGCATGCTCGAAATTCCTGCAAGTATTCACTTACTCACCCCCTGCCTGTCTTTTGTGGTTGGAGGCTAATACCTACTTAGAAGGAGGTGTGAAAAGCCCTGGGAGCCCATAAAGCCCATAACCTTATAAAGCTAAAACCGGTGGGACAACTTAAGTAAAAAAGCCATACAAATCGCTTTAGCGCTGGGAAGTGGAGGGACACATAGCAACAGGAGTACGAAGTGGGATTCTGGATCAAAGAAGCCATCAGCACATGAGGCAAGCGGACCTAAAGTTTGCAGAGCTCTACAAAGTGCCATACTTCATATCACCGTGCCTGAATAGGCAGCACCGTGCATTATAAAAACACAAGTCCAAGCCGACATGCCTGCACAGGCAGCATCACCCTCTCTTTGGTTCATCTGGGTCTTGGAGGGACTTGAAGGAGTTTTGTTGCTTTTCTTTTTGTTTTTTCCTCCAGGCCAAGCATGACCGCAAAGAAGCACCACAACATCTGCTATAAGAATAACCAATACCTTTTTCTACTGGGGTTTTCCGAACTGACCACTTGCGAAAACAGCAGTTCCTATTGATGATAAGTATATGGCCAGCTACTATTTGGTTGTTTTATGAGATATTTTGTGATACCTTGTCTTTTTCCTATCTATATACCTCATGTTTACTACATATTTAGTCAAAATGTAAGTGCTGGTTTTATATGTAGTGACCTGGCCTATCTGCAAATATTGGTACTGTTCTTACCCTGTGCATCACTGCTGCTTAGCCTTGACCTTAGTAGAGAGAAATAACCACGCTAAAATACATAGGTTTTATTGTTATATCTTGTTTTCTTTAATATTGTGTCCTTTTTCATAAGGACTCATTTACGTCCATAACCGCAAGGTATGAAAAGATACTTGGGGGTTCCAGGTGATAACACAATGGTGAAACAAAGGCAATCTGCGGTGCCAACCGCAGCGGCTAAATCTACTTCCCCTCCCCCCCTTCACCTAAACAAACTAGGGGTGCCTCAGCCTCACAACCAGAGGCCCAAACGCTTCAACCCTCGCCAGCAGAAACTGCTAAAGAATTGTCTCTTTTTCTCTTCCCTATGATAGAACAAAAGCTTGTGCCAGTCTTTGATGCGCGTTTTCATTCCTTACAATCTAGTATTGATAACGCCTTAACGGCTCTGTAGTCTAATGCTAAACGGATTAGTTCCCTAGAACAAAGGGTGAGTGATGTTGATGACTCACACATTGTACTACAAAACACCGCCCTTGCACAGAACCAACGTCTAAAGGAGTTAGAGGATAAAATTGATGACCTAGAGAACAGAAATCGTAGAAGTAACTTACGTTTCATTGGTATCTCTGAGAACGTAAAAAACTCAGAACTCCTTGAGCTCCTCCAAAAGGACTTAGTTGAGGCCTTGGGCTTGCCTGTGTCCATGAAAGATATGGTAATCGAGAGAGCGCTTAGACTTGGCCCAGAACGTACGAACAGTGAGGGTAGACCCAGAGCTGTTATAGCAAAGTTCTTAAACTATAGGGACAAAGAGGCGGTTCTCAGGGCCTACAGGGCGACCTCTAGCCTTAAATTGCGAGGTCAAACAGTTCTCATCTTTCAGGATTTCTCGGCCCAGGTCTCGCAAAGAAGGAGAGCTTTTGCCCCCATATGTTCTGCCTTACATGAGCACCATTTTCGATTTACCCTGGCATTCCCGGCGAGACTAAGAATTACCCATAAGGGTCAAGTCCATATTTTTGATGACCCACAAAAGGCCAGGGAATTTGTTTCTCACTTTGATTTGGATACAGATGGTACTGGTACTGTTTCCCCTAACAAAGACTAATTTGTTTAGGTCACTGCATTTTTCCATGTTATTTACCAAAAAATGGTTAATTCAAAAAAAGTTGAATGCCATTTTGGCAGGTTTATAAATGGGATTATTTCTTGTTTGTTATTGTTTACATTGTTAATCGAGCCCCAATGGAGGGCATTATATGTTAATCTGGAGGAAAAATTTGAAAATGGAGTTTTACGGAGCAAAGTTTTTGTTTGTATTACTATTATAAAAAATGCATATCAGTGTAAGAAAAGAAAATGTTTGAAACATATGCATTGTTAATATTGTTGTGTTAACTGGGTCTAC
>WWET01003275.1:115475-126085 GCA_011038615.1 Limnodynastes dumerilii | reverse complement strand
AACCCGCTCTTACCTCAGCGCTTCACTAACTGAACAACTTCAACTTTTTCCCGCTCTTTTTCTCCCTAGCCTATCACTGCTCACAGAAAAATCCAGAACTCCCACATGCCAGCTCTGTCCTAGAGAACCAGTCAGCTGACCGTTGCCTGGCAACAGTGTACACAGTCAAACACCAAAGGGATTCTCCCCATACTTTGATATGTACCAATATCATAAAGTTTCTTACCATAAAACCTTCTTTTTAAGCACATTTGTGCAGGGGCACCACAATAAGATTAAAAATATCCATCTTTGTTGAAATATGAGACATTAGTTATTATGTTATTAGTGTAGGAGGTATAATTGTATCTGAAATCTGCTGCAACAGTGTTAAATCTCTATATTGTGCCTTACATTTCAAAGCTTATATTAAAATAGTAACATTAAAATGTTGGTACAATAACCATTTTAAACAGTTTCAACATCTTATGCAACAGTCAACATGTTTTTCATTGTCAACTTCTATATTTATAGACTATCACAGAGTTAGAGTTAGGCTTAGAGTTGGGGTTAGGGTTATTGTAATGTTGACCACAGTAAGTATCAACATTACAATATTATATTTGACAAATATGTCAAGATGTCAATATATTATACACCCTTTGTGAATATCAAATCAAATCCATTTGTTATAAAGTTGTACAATCAGCATTAAATATGGAAATCTGTAGAAACACAGTAGATAGCTGTAAATTTCTTAATTGCCATATGCATTCTTAGTTCTTTCATTGTTGATGTTACATATAAACTCTAGTTATATTAAAATAAACACCATTGTTTTTCTTATGAAATTCTGTATCTGTTTGATATGTCACATGACTACCTTACCATTTAAAATAATTAGACTTGCATCCAAGATGGTCAACTTCAATATAGCCGCCATACTAGGCACATACCCTAAAAAGATTTCTATCACTGCTGATTGCTTTGTAGCAAGTTTGTTATTTTTTTTTAATAATTGCATTCTGTTTGTAATGTATTTTGAGGTGGGTGACAAAACAATAACTATGAAATGCTAACCTACTAAATATTGAATAGCGACAAGATATAGTACGGAAAAGTAGAGCCAAATATATGACCCCGTGTTATATTAGCTTATGTTGATTTCATGTAAGGCTACTTGTCCAGAGGCTATAAAGATAAATTGTGTCCATAAAAGAGATTTCTAAGCAGTCCCTGCATAATAACAGGCCTTATTTATAAGAAGTACTGGATGGACTGCACGTCTTTGCCAATCTCCCCAATGTAAACCAAGATATGTGTCCATTCTTTTTCTCATAGGAGATGCCTCTGTAAAATAAAAGATGTGAATTCTTATAACTTTGTAGCAAATTAGAATGCATCCTTTCCTTAAACTTTGATTTTGCTCAATATAATAGCTTGCTGTAGCATCATACATGTCTTAGTCATGGGAATGAGGGGCATGTACGAAGCTTGACATTATAGGGCTTGTTTTGTGGGGGCACAGCACTACAGCTCTGAGAAACCCTTTGTTCTCGCTACATTTTTCTGAAGAGTACACAACAGGATTATCTTCTGTGTATGTACTGTTCATAGGCATCTCAGGGGTGGGCACTATGGAAGGGCATGTATACTAGGTGCTCTTATAGGGAACTTTCCTCAACAGCACACCCTGTACCCACTGACCTTCCTCCTTGCACAAGCTATGGACTATAAGCATTATTGGTGACAATGGGCCAGGCTCTGTACCTGACTGCACTGAGCTGAGTAATGATGTCTGAAGCTGCAGGGTGTCTCCCAAATGGTATATATAATTAGATTGCTACATAAATATAGTTATGTTATATCACAATTTAATACATAATAAATCATACAGGTATTAAAAAGCAAATAGAATACAAGAGGTTAGTAAACTTGGGCCTGATTTAGAGGCTGAAAATAAGAACTTAAAGTTACACCTGGGCAAAACCATGTTGATTTCAGGGGGAGTCAAGTTAATTTTATTCTATGCATGCAGGGAGAATGCTTTGCTTTTACTTATTGCACACAGATACCTGATCAGCTTCACTTTTAAACTGCTAATTAGACTTGAGCAGGGAAACATCACCTTTAACTATAATACTGTTGCAACAAATGAAATTTGACTCCCCTGAAATCAACATGGTTTAGCCCAAGTGTAACTTTAAGTTCTTATATTCAATCTCTGAATCAGGCCCATTAAGCCAAACATAGGCTACACAGGCAGCTAATTTTTTGGCTGTAAACTTAGGGCGGTCTAAAGAATATTTTAGGCCCTGCGCAAAGCAATGCATAGGTGCCTCTACATGGCACTGGCCCCAAATCATCACACTGTGCCCTGCTTTACACTTTTGCCCCTTCCTGCGAGTCTCTACAGCCAATCAATCCCTTGTGCACATTCAGCCATCCTTTCTCTTCCATCCTTATGTGTCTATTCAGTCTTCAGAACTCTCCTTATGTACAGCCAACCTCCTGCCCCTTTCTTGTGTGTTCAGCCAGCCTTCTGCCTCCAACTTATATCTCTTAAGCCAGCCCCATATTGCTAGCCAGCCTTCTGCCCCCACTCTGTCTATGTCCAGTCAGCTTTCTGCCCCTTCCTTGTATTCCAGTCTTCAGCCCCCTCATTTGCCCAGTCAGCATTCTGTCCCATCTTTGTGTGCCCAGCCAGCCTTTTTCCCCTTATGTGTGTCCTGCCAGCCTTCTGCTCGCTCCAGTCCAGCAATCCAGTCACTATTGAATTAACTTACCAGGTTTGATTACTTCTCTGAAGTTTTCGCCACTTCTTCTGTCCTCCGTGGACACACTAGCATTATCACGATGGGTAAGCACAGCAACACAGACATGGTGCCTGGCTCTGTTAATAATACATTGGGCCAGGTACTATGGTACAGTTGGCTCCTGGATTCTTACTAAAGCAGAGTACTTGTGCAGTCCTGCCACACTGTGTGGCTTCACTGCTAGTCACCACTTTTTGAATGTTACCCTGTAGATGTGACTCCAATGGAGAGTTGATTCACAGGTTTGAATTTTTAAAAAAGGACTAATATAACTCAAGAGATCCACTGAGTGGCATACATTTTCATTGTGAGCAACCCATGTTGTAAAGCTAATGAATATAACAATGTATAACCAGCAACAAGGTGGCCATACACTAGGGAGATTATCGGTCCCAGCAGGAAATGCCCAATAAATGGGACGATTTTCCCCATGGGAAAGGTACCTATATCAGCACCATACACTGCAGAGGCTGGGAACAATAATCTCTGCAGGAGAGCCTGCAGCTAGCCTATTGGCATTTTATCTGAGAAAAGATTGATACATTACCAATATGACCATACGTCCCATTTTTTGATAGCCTGTCCCGTTGTCCCCTTGCCCAACTTTGGGACGCCGAAATGTTCCGTTTTCAGAGAGCGTGTCGCTCAGAGTCGGACTGACCATCGGGGATAAATGAGAAATGTGTGGGCAGACATTAATAATTTTTGTTGGAGCACATGTATAACAGGTGTGGGAGTACAACTGTTGTGGGGGCTCATATATAACTATGTTGGGGCACATTATACTTAAGTTTGCCTTTTTAGATGACACAAAAATATGTAACAGAGTAAATACTCCAGGGTGGAGTAATAAAAAATATTTATAATTTAGATAGACTGGAGGAATGGGTAAGAGTTTATTAAAAAACCCAAAGGCTCACTATAGCATTAAGGGCACTACATTAGGAACTGAGTAGGAAAGGGATCTAGGAGTCATTATTTCATTTGACTTAAATGTAGCACAGCAATGAGAAAGGCAAGTAAGATGTTTGGTTGCATAGGGAGAGAAATGCCACTAACACTATTACATAGTTATTTGAGGACATTTGCTTTGTTTCATCCATTTTGCTCTACACAATTCGAGTTATTATTGCAATGCTGACATTGGTGCAATGGGACACACACGCCGTTTGTAGTTTGCAGTACTTACTGCCCCTACTCCTCCTCCTCAGATTTGCACCGCATCCACCTCACATTTCGTAAAATGAACTTCACTGGAACCGCCATGTGCATGGTTGCTTTTTCAAAGGAGAGATTGGGTGAATCAATCAGCAGAAAAAAGACCCCAAAATAAAATACTACTTTATTATATGTTCATAATGTGACTCCACTACTGCACATCTGGCTCATATACAATTGCAGACAAATCACCATTGATACACTGTGCAATACAATGAGGGGGAGATAGTGTTTGGGAGGGGACTGGAGGGGAGATAGTGACAGAGAGGGGAGGAGGAGAGGAATGACGACGAGGTGGTATGGGGGAGGGAGAGACCTAGAGATGGATCTGGTTTAGGAATGGAAATCATGACTGGAAGCGGGCTTAGCACACAGGACGCTATACACCATGGATGTAGATGAGTAAGTGGTGCAGCTTTCCTTCATGTCTTCTGTAGAAATGCTTTATAATTCTGGTGCTCCCTGAAAACAAATGCACTTCATAATACTCTGCCGCTATACACCGCTTAATGGACTAGTGATATAGCAGCGATCCCTGATACGAGAAGGCATTTATTTGCTTCATAACACGCATACACTGAGCTATCTCGTTTTACACACATGCATCTTTTCTTTTACGACTGGTGATGAAATATTCTCATATACAAAATGTCCTCAATGTATTGAATTCTGCACTCTACAGTATCATTTCAAGTGCAGGTTGCAAATGCACACTGCTGTGCCACAATTATGTGTATGGCCGTTTCACACTGTGCTGTGTCTCAGATATGCAATGCTTCCAGTTTCAAGTGCACAACTATTAAATACTGCTGTATGGCTGCTGATTAATTAAGTGTGCCATTTATTGCACTACATATTTGACAAATTTGACCGGTTTGTCCTCTGGAACGAATGCATTGCTTTGAATATATATATTAGTACATGTTTACATAATATATATTTTTACATATAAATGTAATAGTTGAGAGCTAATGTAAAACATATAAAAATGCAATATATATTTTTTTTTTTTTTACAGTTTGATGTTTATTACTGCGATTGGTTAAAATGTGCAGGTTTTCCAGAGCTCAGCAGCTGCTTTCAGATCTCCAGTACATTAAAATTAAACTACTCTTTTGCTATTCAGATCACCTTCCAATCAGGTGGGTAATAAATTACTGCTCTGATAAATGAATGCAATTGCTTCCATTTGATATTTATTTTGTATGGTGGTGTCATATTAGTTCTATGATTGCTTCTTGCTATGGACTGAACAGGTAGGATAACCCAGTAAGTTTTAGTTTTTCATCCATCTTAATATTTGCCTTGGCTGTAAAAGTTCATGCAGTGGAGATTATAGGAGTTATCAGAGATCTCTTCCCTTAAATTAATTTTTCATGGATTATGTTAAATGAAATTCAGGAGGTACAAACTTAAATACATCTTCATGGATAATTGTTATCTAATTCATTATCCTGTAATTTAGTGTGTATTGACACCTGTGTTTACTCATAATCTTATTTCATATTGGGGCACTGGTGTAACCCAATGGCTTTTAGATTTAGATTTCCATTGTATGCAGTTTTACTCTAAACATTTGTACTTATGGAACATGTAAACAGTTTTGAAATCTAAGGGAGTTGGGTCTTATGTAGAATGCTTTGACATTACCCAGAGGAGTTGGTCAGTTCTGTTCAAAAAAGAGGTAGGAAATATTTGAAAGGAAACATCTCTAACTATTCCTTTTTTACAGATAACCATTGTAATGAGAGAAATTTAAACTTTATCCTAATTGTAAGCTACATTGATAATTTATTAAGCAAGTATCTCAAAATTGGTAAAAATACACTGCCTCTGTTGTTTTTTGTGTAGGGGCAGCTATTTACTATAGATACCCTGTTTTCTCTTGTATAGTAACTGAACAGAACTCAAACTTTCATGTAGTTTTTCTGTTAGTCATTGTTAAAAATAAACCCAATAACATTGTACTTAGTACAGTATGTATTCTCTGAATGGGCATGACCAATGAACTCACCTCTGGTGACATCATTTAGTATATTTATTGTCACAGCACTACCTCTTCCTATTACACTCCAGCCAATGCCCTGAAGGGACAACCATTTTCAACTGCTTCTTCCTGTTGGTAATTTACTTTTTCGTTTATAAGAAGAGATGGTAAATTCCTCTATGTACCACTCTTTACAAGAACACCATTATAGTTTGCTTCAGAATAGTATGAGGCCTTAAGCTTGTTGCAATTATTTTTGAAATGTAATGGCTATTTGTAAAATATTAACAGCATTATATAATGGGGCTATCTTCCCACCACAATCCCATTACTGAGTGAGACAATTTATGGACTGTTTTGTTTTGCATTCCATACATTAAATGAGAAGCAGGGTATAGTGTGCAAACTTAAGACTAAATGTCAACAGTAGACATAAATGCAATAGTTATATAGAATAAATAAGGAGAAGTCAGGTACTTTGATTTGCTGTGATTTTAAAACTGAAATAATACTAAGACCGTTGGTCACCCAGTTTTTAGCTATTGTGTAAGATAAAAAGAGAGGGGTCTATTTACAAAGGAGAGACAGAGCTTTCTCCCTCCTTCCTGCTAATTAATAAAACCCCAGTGCTGGGGAGAAATCACTGATTTTTCCAGTGTTGGGTTCAACTTCTCTCGGCCCCAATGACTCTCTCTGGAGACAGTAGGGTCTCAAGATTTAACAAATAGAGATGAGTGATCCTACTGTAAAAAATTCTATTTTCCTGTCCCAGTAAGCAGTTACAGGCTCCCACTGCACAGAAGTGAAGAATCCTTTTTATGTGACTAAGGTTCCTAAGAAAGGTAACCTGTATTAAAGCTTGCAAGCATAATGTTGGCTATTCCAAAACTGCATGGGAATAATCTAGTGTACTTTACTCCCCTCCATTATTCTACGAAGCCCTAGCCTGCACATGTGCTGATTTCCTAGTTTTGACAAATGACACTGTCTTAAGATAACCCTTGTAGTTGCTGATGTTATAAATAGGACTGGACTGCTTTATAGCAATTTTCATGCTGCGTAGTGTGTTAGACAGACAAGCCTGTGGATTGAGAGTAAAAGATTCCAAGGATGCAATGGATCAGAGGAAACAATGATGCCATAGGCAATTTATTGCTTTAGTGCACCAGGGACAAAATGTTGAATTTCAATTTCTTTACTTTATTAACCTGCATCCACCTAAGGGGCAATAAAATCCCTAGCATTGACAGCACTAGGGCTGATTATACTTGAGAGGGTGTTATGCATGCCTGATACCTCTAGAAAATCCGACCCTAGTGCTGATGCAAGGAATTTAGGATCCCATGCTGGCAAAAGCCTGAAGCTGGCCATACACTGGGTCGATTATTGATCCCACCAGGGGGTAAACAGGACAATTCCCCACCAGGGAAATGACCTGTTATCAGCAGCATACACCTCCTGGTGGAACTGATAATCCTAGCAGAAGAGGTAGATACTTAAAGAATAGGGAGCCATTCAGTAAGCTGGTTCACTCTCTAAAATGATCAGGCGCTAAAAGATTAAATAACTGCACCAGAGCCTTTCTGGTGTGTTTATCTGGTGTTTTAAGAATTGATCATGTCCACTAACTAGAGTGATTATTCACACAATAATTGGATGATCGGGCCGATAATCGTTCCAGTGTATGTCCAGCTTAATGCTATTTACCCTGTAGTTGGTGGGACCTTTTTCTCTTTTTTTTTGGGTTGGCAGTTATAGGCTTCCATATACTTGTGCTGGTTAACTTTTCTTTAAACATTGGGCCGGATCCAGAACTACGTCCGTCTACGCGCATGCGTAGTAGCTATTGTACGTAATCTGCGTATCGTTTCGACACGTAGATTGCGTATATGCAGTCTATGGAAGACGGACGTAGTTCTGGATCTACCCCATTGTGAGTAATTGTGTGTCTGTGTAAAATATATATATACAGAATTGTGTGAAGGACTCACTGCCAGCACTCCTTTTAGTGTTTCAAAATAATTCTTATATATTTATTATAGCACAGTTACAGAGATAGTACACATAAAAATTGTATGAGAAAAAGCACAAAAAGAAAATTGCACATTGAAGCATATTGATAACTGCTGGATATTGTAAGAACAGCAAGTATTGACTCCTTTAAAAAGCGAAAAACAAATAGTGTCCAAATGTCAGTCTCAGGGATCATCTGTAGTGGAGTTTCACTTTCACAAGAAAGTGTTCAACATATAGTGCTAACGGCATCAGGTGAGGGATACTGGTCATAAGACATAAAAAAAAAAGTCCAAGGAGTCCAATAGTGCAGATATTAACTTAGTGTATTATTTTAACATGGTGTGTTCACAAATGCTTAGCTGTTTCAGACTTCCCTTCATCAGGGTATAGTAGAGCATAGGGATTCACAGAACAAACGTGTAGCATTTAGATGCACATATACACATATTGGGCCTGATCCAGACCTACGCCGATGCACTGTGCTTAGTAAAGCACAGCGTATCGGCGTGCACCCCCCCGTCCAAGCGTATTTTCCCTTGCTTACGCCGGCTGAAGGCTACCCTAACTTCAGCCGACCTAAGCGAGGGAAAATACGCTCAGACAGGAGCGTATTAACTAAAACCCCTCCCTCATTATACTACCTCCCAACCTACCTACACTAACATTTGCATAGTAACGGCGAGGAACGCCACCTCAGCCGTTACTACGCTGATACCAGGATCGGCCGTTTCCAGATGTTGGCCGGCGCATGCGCAGATTGGCATTTCAGCCGCTTTTGCGCTTACACTGAGCGTATTACCGCCAGGCAGCGTAGGTCTGGATCAGGCCCATTGTGTCCTGTTAAGTTGATTAGTAATGTCCATGTTTTAAATATAGGTAGAATTTTTATCTAATGTGTGTGTGTGTATATATATCTCTAATATATGCATCATAAGCATAGTAATATTTTTTCCAATCTATAACTAGATTGGAGTTCTGTAACCACACTCTCGCTGCAGTGTAAAATTGCTCTCAGGCATTTGGCAGTTTGGTAAATGTTGAATAGCAAGTGTAAAGTAACAACATTTCTATTGGAATGAAATAGCAGAGCATTATGAATGTTGACATTAAAGGAAAGTCGTGGTAGGAAACAGCAGCACTTGCTGACCAGTAGCTATGTTATAGTCACAAGTACACCTACTGGGGGCTATTTATTTGCCAGGTGCAGAAAGATCTGGCTTGGTTAGGAGAACCACAGAAATATAAACACTGTTGTAAAAGAACATTCCACCCCCTCTGCCTCTATTATACATTTCATATTTTTTCGTCCTTGTGCTTTTCATAAAATGAATTCAAATGAGCATGAATCATAGCAGTGATCGAGAAACACAGCCCACACAGTAATTTGTTTTGTGTTATATTGCATGTACAGGTAGGCGGCATGATGCCATACATGAAGCATGCTTTAACCCACAAACTATGTCATACACCACATAAAACATTAACGCATTCTTTGTGTCACATAACAAGAGTGCGCCTTTATTATTCATGATTAATAAATGTTCTGTGCAATTGACTTGTTGTTCCCATCTGTGATTGGTTTGCTGGTTTCTCTGTCAGTTGCTTAACCTGAATGCTTTACATCTCGTTTATTACAAGCAAAAGTAATCAGACAATAGTTTGATTTAATATGGAACCAGCTCTGTCTCCCATTAAAAACTTACTTTTTCGGTATTTCTCCAAAATGATGCCAGTTTGCAAGAACCACCTGAAAAGGACGCTTAAAAAAGAATTCTATATCAAAGGTTGCTGAAATTGGCTGGAAAATAACAGAAGGAAATTAGGAAAAGATTAAAATAGCATGAACTATGAAAATATAACATAAGAGGGAAAACATGAGAATATGAAGACTAAAAGGTTAAACCACTAGTGTTAAGAGAAAAAAGCTATATAGAACAAGATTTGTAGAGCCCTATGAAGAAAAATAATAAATACCAGGGTGCGGAATAATAGTAATAAAAAAAACTACACTAGGAAGCATATGCTAGGAACAGAACCAAGGCATAACATATTAACTTTTCTTCTAGGATTGCTAGGAATATTTATATGCTACTGGTATTTTTCTCACATAGCCTATTTCTTTTGATGTTTTGATGATCAGTGACAACACAGAACAAACTATAGATCTGCTGTTGACTTTGTACTACTAGAAAACTAGAAATAACAATTTCATTATTTCAGTAGACAGTGGCGCGTTACAGACAGGAAGCTACACGCAAACACAAAAAGCAACCATACATTATGGTATTAGTGACAATAGGATTCACAGATGAAAAAGATTTAGACTTTAATAGGGGTATGTCTATAAATGTAGTCTTAAACCCAATGCTAGTGTCATATTAGGTTTGTTAACGAGTTGATATGTAGCACTCCAAACAAGATATGGGTGTTTGAAATTCTTAAGCTGGCCATACACTACAACGATTATCGGTCCCAGCAGGGGGTGGGCCGATAAACGGGACGATTTCCCGCAAGGGAAATGTCCTGTTATCGGCACCATACACCTCCTCTGCTGGGACCGATAATACTAGCCGAAGAGGGGAGGGGGCGCCCTC
>WWET01003275.1:86404-115080 GCA_011038615.1 Limnodynastes dumerilii | reverse complement strand
ATCGTTTAAAATCAAACATGCTGAACGATCAAATAATCGCACCAGAGCGTTTCTGGTGCGTTTATTTGACGTTTCAAAAATTTATCTGTACCATACACTAGAGCGATTATTTGCCCGATCACCCAATAATTGGGAAATCGGGCCGATAATCGTCTAGTGTATGGCCACCTTAGTGTAGTCCTGCTTACCAGCCTCTGGCTAGGACAGAGTCTCCTGTGAGATAAACTTGGAATTCTCTTTTGATCTCTTGAGTGCGCACTGATAGCACCTCCAGCTCATTGGTTTGTAAGATAAATTATGTACATTATGATAAGGGAAACCTTTCTAGATTTAGAAATCTGATCTGCTGTGACTGCCATGGAGCAAACTTTGTTTGAGTAATTTTATTTACATGCAGGTATAAAGAGCTCATGTATAAGTATATTTTCTATTTAATAATAATTTCCTTTTTGCATATGTGGACTTAAACTACACACATCATGCACCAGCTGATTGGGCTTGTTTTCGTGCAACATATGGCAATTTTTGCTTTGTAGAAACTATGACACCATGGTCCTTTAATGCACTGACCTGATAATTGGATCAAACATGACCCAACTGCCATTAGGATGTTGCTATTAGCCCTGTAGCAGGGCAGTAGGGAGATTGTTTGCTATGCGATGTCTCAGGCAGCAGGACTGTCATGCTGGTTGCCGTTGATATCACAGAGCATGTAGCCGGGATTAAACTGGCCACACTTTCTATACATCAGCTGATTGGTCCGATAATCATGCAGTGTATAACATGGACTGTCGGTGGTTCAACACTAACTGATTATCATATTGCTCACTTTTTCCGAACAGAACTGGGGCGATCCTATTATGATCAGTCCAGGACAATGGGGAGATTGCCAGGCAGTGTGCATCCTCTGTGTAATGTTCCCAGCTATGGGAGCATTATGACGGTAGTTGGGGACAATGCATTGTGGATAGCCAGAGGTGGATTTTTTAGCATCATTTAACACCACAGGCCAGATTTACTAAGCTGTGGGTTTGGAAAAGTGAAGATGTTCCTCATAGCAACCAAACAGATTCTAGTTGGTGGCTCCCTCTCAACCTCTCACTGCGCTCTATCCCCTGCTCCCTGATCTTCCAAGCTTGACACTTCGCGTTTTGCCTTGCATTCTGTGTTTGCTTACTTTATTGTATTTTTGTGATATTTTTATATTTATATTGTGTTAATATGTTTACTGCTGTGCATCCCTACCCTGTATGTCTGTATTGCATTTTGTTGTATTTTGGATGGCGCTGCGGACACCTTGTGGTGCCTTATTAATAAATAAACAATAATAGCTCTCATTTTCCTTTTACATACTAGAGAATTTCAGCTAGAATCTGATTGGGCAACATCTCCACTTTTCCAAACCTGCAGCTTTGTAAATCTGGCCCCATGGATCATGACACCTTTTTTTTTTTATTTAAAATGAATTAAGGAGATGTGGAATGTAGTTAATTCCAGACCAACAGTACTTTTTAATTGCTTGACCTCCTGTTAGTTTAACTACATTGTTGTATATAGGAAATTAAAATGTATTTTTCTGTCTCCTAGTTTATGCAGGAAAAGAATTTTGAAGCCTTGCTGATGTTTTGTTTATCTTGTTGATGTGGTTGCTAGAGGCTCATAATGGATATCTCGTACTGGACATCAATAAACATTATTATCCTGGCATGTATACACAAAAGCCTACAGGAGGTGGCACCAACTAAAAATTTCCAATGGACAGATGAAAAGCATATTGTGTCATATTCTGTCTTGACAACAGGGATTGCGATAACTACAGAATATTTTCCAACAGGGACAACTAAATGGGTTCATGATAATGAAGCACCTGTTTTGGATGATATCCAGAAAGACATACATATTTTACCTGATACAACCCATACGGTGCCAATTTTAGAAACCGTCCTTCCGGTTGATATGTTGCATGATAAGAAATGGGTCGAGGATGACAATATAGATGTACAACATGTGACACAGGTTGCTACTGAAGAACCTACAACTGTGCCTCTTATGACAGACTCTCATTTATTAACATCTCAATTGCCTGAAATCACTTCACTCCTTGCCTCTACATTTCTTTCAACTGCCTCTAACTCACCACTGCAATCTATTCATGATGTGGAGCCTACCTTGGGCAATATGATCTACCCTTTACAAGGAGGGGAAGGCTTACAGCCCATACTCACAACAATTATAAACAGTCAATCTCCGGAATATGCTGTGTCTGCTGCCCCATCACTGCCATATACCTTTGACATATCAGAGCAAACGGTCACTGACTACCAGACACTGGAAGATAATCCAATTGAGGTAGTACCATTGACTATGCCTAACAAGGACAGTAACACTGGGAAAGTGTTAGCCACAGAAGATACCTCAAGTGTTATATTTCAGATGATTCCTGAAGAACTTCTGGAAAATGTTCCAGAGCAAGATAGACATCAAACAGATACAGGGTTATCCAGTTTACCATCTACTGTGGCAGAAAACATCACTGGTAAGCAATTTTTATATTGTAGTTTTGGGTTGGCTGTAGTTATTAACTTAGTTACACTAATAAAAATATAATTTCAATAGTTATTAGGGTTATTCATTATTATGGTTATTATTATTTGTAGTATATTATTGCTAGTAAACTAATCTCATCAATTTTTGTCAGAGTCTAGCTAATTATCTACTTACAAACACACATTAGGGTCATGTGTGTCAGGATCCAATTAATTTACTGGCATATTTCTGGATTGCGAGAGGAAACTAGAGATCCCACCCATACACTGGTATAACATATGAACCATGGTGGAAAAAGAGACTTAAGACAGCATGAAAACAAAATGTGCAGCTACCTTCCACATCTTCCAAAGCTATGAGGATGGCAGCAGACATTTGAAAATAACAATATAACTTCCACTTGTGTCTGTTACACACAATGGGCCGCATCCAGAATTAATACCAACGTAATTTGTGAGAACACTATGCATGCGCATGGCAGATGTTATGAATCGGAACTCAGTTCTGTCTACTGCCCATCTATGGCGTGACAGTCCTCCATACTTTTGAGTATACACTTTTTGAGCGCGGGAATCATTTAAATTGTACCGTATGGGCGGGGTGTCATGACCCTGACCTCAGGCTTTCATGACGATGTTAATCACAACAGCCATCTGGTCTGTTTTACAATGACTAATGCCCCTTATTCACCCCAAATATGACTTATTACTAATGAACTGCCACCACCAAGACTATTCACAGGAGGTCTTAGGTTTTCCTTTACACAAATCTGACACACTTATGCTTTATCATCAACTCAGAATGATCTCTTCTGTTACCATTATGTAGCGTTTATTAACCAAGCTGGTCTGACACGTGAATCTGTAACAATACACAGACATGAGCTTATTAATTGATATTTAGGGGTGAAAACTGTCACGATCGCATAAAAATGAGCTTATTGATAGTTACAAAGAATGCTTCGCCATTGAAAACTTAAATTACCATTACGATGCATGTAAATATCTCATCCCCCTCCGGCCCGTTCTTTTCAGAGAGGGCAGACGTTGTTATATTTACAAAGCCTCGCAGTGGAGGGGTAAGTATTCCAGAATGCGGGTCGGCAATCGTTATTGTTAAGGCTATCGTCGCCATGGTTGTAAATAAGGAAATCTTTGTTTTCATATGAAAATTAAGTCCTATATCCTGACACGGGGTTAGGCACTTCTGTACTGCAGAGCAATCTGCACGCACAGAGATCCGTGCGGAGCAGATAAGGTAGGCTTATGGACACACAAGTCAGGCTGAAATCCGTCCATGAGAGGGGAGTGCGAACTTAAGCAACTCCGTGTATGCGGAAATCACTCCTAAGTCTGACTAAGGTCCTATGCAATTGTGTGATTAACCGCAGCATGCGTACATAAGTTGGACATGGCATTTACAGTGATTAATACTAATTGCACACAGTGTAAATTAAGCTCTAGTGTGATGCATAAGTTTACAGCAACAGATGAGTTCACTGAAAACGTCCTTACGTTACTTCACACCACATCAAATTATGGGCAGTAGACAGATAAACCATCTCCTTGTGTCTAGTGAGTAATCATTGTATTTACACAATCTGCTTGCTCTACACACAGATGGGTTTTCTGCACAATGTGTGAACAGAGGTGACTACTGTTGCTATGCTTAAATGGGGGAGGTGTACAATATATGCATGGGGGAGGCCAGCAGTGCTGCAGAATGTATACTTTATACATAATCTCTGCAGGTGTATGTGAAGGTTCTGGCAGCACAGAATGTGTGGGGGATGCTGTCACTGTGTCTGCATTACATCTGTCTAGTGGTTTCTTTAGGCCGTCTCTTGCCTATTTTACCTCAAATATACACATATTTGCTATAGAAAATGGTGCAGGTCCTACAGATCGAAGTAAATAGATATTTCAGTGCAGTGTGTGAGGGACTGGTTTTGTTCAGCATTGCGGACACATAATGTTAATAACATAAAACAATTAAAGAACATATTTGTTAGGGTGTCAGTGTATAGGAAATTCAAGGCTGTTTATTATGCAGTACATTATTTGAGAGAGATCTACCAATTTACTATGAATAAACTGTATTTGTATTTCACACAGCTAGCATTACACTGCATTGTGTGTTTGCAGAGAGAGCTGCCCCTCCAATTGTACTGTGCCACATCGCTGCATAAGCATTGACACAGCTGTTGCTATGATGCTGTAACATTGCATCAGTATGACCGGTACCTTGATGTAGGCACGTCCTTCTTTCTACTCATCTATATTCTGCCCGTGTAGTAGCATATTAACCAGTATCCTTCATGTCTACGGCTGTCGCATCACTGAGAATTCTGAGACACCTATTTACCTTAAATGACAATTCTTACCGATATATCCTCTATAATGAAAATGATGCTTAACTTAGTGGGTTTTTTTGTGACCATAAGATATATTTTATTTTTATGTATGTTTGTTGTGTTTTTCTGTATGAGTAGAGCTAATGGCCAGTAAACAAATGGGTATATATATATATATATATATAATATATATATAAAAAATATAAAAATGGGTAATAGCACCCCAACTCTCTGTAAATATTCTTATGGCTCTGGTGCCCACCTTAGCCCCAGCAAAGGAGCAAAATATACAGTTCAGTGAAGTGGCACTCAGAGACTTTTTAGGCATATAAAGTAGTCGTCAG
This sequence comes from Limnodynastes dumerilii, assembly GCA_011038615.1. Taxonomy (NCBI): domain Eukaryota; kingdom Metazoa; phylum Chordata; class Amphibia; order Anura; family Limnodynastidae; genus Limnodynastes; species Limnodynastes dumerilii. The sequence goes on along the minus strand of WWET01003275.1, from coordinate 109,836 downwards.
CCGAGGACTAAGTCCAACGTTTCAGTTTATTATGAAAACTTTCGTCAGGGACAGTATAATAGCAAACAGTGGAAATAACAAAACCTTAAATAGACTCACCAACCTTGTGCATCCCGTCATCTGGCGTCTCTGAGCTGACCCGGCTCGTAAACCGGAAGTCTCCCCAGCTGGGGTCCGGTCACCGCCGCGGCGCCCAGATCACTATGTGTGTGTATATATATATATATATAATATACACTTTTAGGCCAATATTGATACATTTCAAAAGTAAATATATATTTTTCTTCATGGTAATCGTGTGGGGATAAAAAGGAGCCCTGGGGTAATATCAGGGCATCTTTATATAAATAAACCCTTCAAGCTAACCTTACACCAATGTCCATTATAAAAGTACTTGATACGGCTGTCTGTTGTGACAATGGAGAGTTCATATAATATACGGTGCTTACAATATCATATATTACCTCTATCTTATGTGATATGTTGATATGATCGTCCCATAGCCTTCTTTAAATTTTTGTCCTTTCAGTATCTTCTCCCCTTGATATCGGCTAATGTATATTAAAACAACAAGTGCTCCATTGTATATTCTTTCATATAACAGTGGCCTTGTCATACTGTGGTTATGCAGCTTGAGAGATCATTTTTCAATCAGTAAGTCAACAAATAATCTGACAATTCTATAAGACTTAAAAGTGACACAACACACTGACAAAGTTGTCTTCAAAAGTTAGAGGATTTAATCAAATCACCAGATCAATACGTTTGTAACAGATGAATCATCTATCATCTGTCATGTCCACGTACTAAAATGTAATTGTGCTAAATTATTTATCTCCCAGTGTATGGCTAGCTTTAGTATTTGATGAGATAAAGAGAAATATATTAACACATTAGGAGAACTTTAGTTTAATGTAATGTAACTCCACATAATAATAACAAAACATAAGCTTATACATAAAGAAAACTAATATATAATACACAGTTATCCGCATAAAACATGTAGATTGCAGTGCAAGTAAAAGAATTGAAGTGCAGGTTAAGCATCTAATATCCAGAATTCCAAATTGCTCCAAGATCTGAAAGTTTTGAAAGCACCAGACCTCATGTGACTGGTCGCAGTTGCACAAAAGTGTATTCATTATTGCATACATACATTTATCCTATTCTTAAATAAAATATCAGCATATTGTTTCTTTAAAACACAGCATCACTGAAAGGAAGCTGTTTGTTTGCCATTGTAGCTGATGCAGGCATTTTGCCGATGTTACCATGCTACTTTGTTGCAGTGAACACATTATTATTCACTGTAAATTTGGTTGATTGCAGAATATTATTTAAAAAATATTGCATATGATTACTTTCAGGTTATGAGTTTAATCTTTCTATGATAGTGATACACAAAGATTATAAAATTGTATATTCAGAAATTCAAAACAGTGCTGGTGTGAATACTTCAGATAATGGATGCTCAACCTGTATGTATCCAGGAATGTAGGTCCTTATAGAATGTAAAATAGACTTATAGGAATATAGAATCAGCGCCCAGTTACAAGTGTATGCAGCTTTTGAATGAATAACGTGGTATAACAAAATCCACAAACAATAGATTGCACAGTAGATAATTCACATCAAATTAGTGCTCTCAAGTTGCCAACAAAAGTAGAAGATAGATATGTATGATCTCTATATATAAAGTCCATTAAAGATATCATGCACAGTGAAAGTCCCGTAAATATAAATAATGAATGGCGATTCCAAGTTCATACAGTTCAAATAGCACAAAAGGAGAGGTACCTTTCCGTAGCTGTAAAAGAGGAAGGCAGAAACGCTACACTATACCGGATGGTGTGTGTATGGACGCACCGCGTGGATCACTTTCTCCATTGCTGTCGGCTCCTTCCTCAATGTGCGCCTCGTTCTCGTGTGTCTAGGCGTGCGTTCCACTCCTAGGCAACGGGCACACTGCGTTCCACTCCGAAGGGAGAAGCCACATGCAGGAAATCGAAGAAAAAGGCAAAGAAGCACTAATAGTGCAGATCAAATTTATTAGTAAGAATAAATTAAGGTGGATATACTCACAGTGGAGTCATTAAGGTGGATATACTCACAGTGGAGACATTACGGTGGATATACTCACAGTGGAGGCATTAAGGTGGATATACTCACAGTGGAGGCATTAAGGTGGATATACTCACAGTGGCGGCATTAAAATAACAGGGTACAGAATACAGGCAATATCCAGTGATTCCTGGCTTTATACTGTAGTGCTGTAATGAACCCCAAATAAAGAGATGAAGGAACAAATATTTCTCTATGCACAACCAACGCGTTTGGACTGTGTAAACAGTCTTTCTCAAGGCTTATAGAATGTGTTGTTTTATTAAACTGCAACAAAAGTGATCAGGATTTCAATTTGTGCTTTCTGCTGTGTCATGTTTACCTGTGTTTAAACATCACTGTTTACACGTTTCAACATGCACTGTCCATTCTTATAAAATGTCAAATGTACATTGTGTATATATTTCACTGTAATTGTAAGTATAGTATAGTCCATTTATGTGCAAGCTTCTATCAACGCTTGTCCATATTATAGCATTACAGCATTTTAATATTAATAAAATATATGCAGTCCAGTACATGGTCACATGCATTCAACTAGCGTTGAATGTATTTGACTGTATTGCACTAGTCTAAAAAACAAAACAAAAAAAACCTTAAAATATATAATTTATTGTACTCATTGAAGGAAGGGAGATGCTCTTTCCAAATTTATTTCTGTTATATTAAGGAGTAGGAAAACAATACCAGATGCTAACTATAATTGATAATTAGTTATATAAATGACTTGAAAATAGGCTTACAATTAGATTAGTTTGCAGCTCAATTATAATTTGCTTATGTTTTTGTGTAATGTTTATTGTGTTTCAGTTCAGTACCTTAAAAACACACTCGTCCTGATAATTTGTCGTTACCACCACCCTTTGACACAGTGGCGCCTAGAGGAAAGTTCTTTGTGACCCACTGGTCTGAACTTTAGATTCCATTGACAATGATAGATTGTAATATCATACATATTATTAAATTATATATAGTCTAGATAATAGGATTAGCGGACTGGATTCACAACGTGTTTTTTAACTGAAGTGCTAGTTATCCGTTCAGAGGTACTATGCATGCATAGTAACTATTTTACATTATCTACGTAGCGTTTCGTTATGTAGATTGTGTACATGCGGACTTTAAACTACAAAATACTTGCCTGCAAAGTATTCCTATTATGGTAAGTAAGAATAGTGAATTTTAGTGCGCACCGTATAGAGTGAAAATTTGCAATGGTAATTCCCGGAAAAGCACTGCGATTGGGGATCGCGGGCAATTGAATCAGGCCCATAGATTTTCAGGCTATGGGATTGCCTGATGGGTTGTGGGAGAGTGTTCCAATGAAAAGGGGCAGTGGGGAAAAGTCTTGAATTCGGGCATGGGGTGTGGTGATGAGTTGGGAGGAAAGTGGGCGAGAGGTAGTGTGAGGTTGGAGATGTGGTGAAGCTGGTGAGTAAGTAGCTTGAAGAGTATTCTGTAGCAGAGAGAGAGCCTGCGTAATGTTTTACAGAAAGGGGATGCAGCGGTGGGATGTTGAGAGGAAGATAAGTCTTGCAGCGGTATTGAATATAGACTCCCGGTGGGGAGGCAGCTAGTTAGTGGAGTTGGGGAACAGAGGAGATCATTTTGTTGCCAATGGTGATTGGAGGGGAGGGGAGGGGGGGTATGTAGACCAATCATTTTTACATTACCATGTTGAATTTTTGGAAATGTTGGCGATGGCAATGATGGCAGTGAGACATGAAGACACGGAGAGAAGTGTAGGGGAGAGCTCAGGTGTTGAAATGTAGATTTGAGTGTTATTGGGGTAAAGATGTTAACAAGGAGGTGCACAGGGAGAAGAGCAGAGGGCTGCAGACTTACCACTCCTACCCTGAGTTGTAAGAAAGGGAGGGGGTACGTAGAGAGAGGACGTGTGGTGAGAGAGTTGAACCAAGTCAGCAGTATGAAAAGTGACAGGCAGGTCCAGGAGGATGAGTATAGAGTAGTGGCATTTGTATTTTGAGGAAAAAGGGTCATTTGAGACTTTGGTTATGCAGTGAGGTGGATGTAGACAAGTTATTAGAGGTGTTTTATTCAAACGAGAGGAGAGAAACAGGTTGGTAACTGGAAATGGTGTTCGGTCATTATTAGGTTTTTTGAGCATGGGGAAGCAAGCATGTTTGAAGGAGGAGGGGGGAGATTGCTTGTGATGTTTGTTGCTGAGAATGGCCCTTTTTTGAAAGGACCCCATTTACCATACGACTCATCATTTGCGAAAACAGAGCAGAACCGAAAATTTCTGCCCTGCTGCAGAAAGGTACCCACCAATAGCTATTTCCCCAACCCCAACTCCTATGCTATTCCTCACCTTAACCCTCCCCTTCTCTCATACATCCACTCCCAGAGCCTAAACTTAAGACTACCCCTCGCTAGCACTAACCTGGTGGTGTGATGAGAATTGGCAGGTCAAATTTCTAGTTGCTGATATTTTTGAAATTGACACAACCAACAATTAGCTATCGGCTGCGTATATTTTGAAAATGCCATTTTTGCAGTAGCACACGCAACCCGGATGGAGGAAGGAGGGGAGGTGAGAGCAAGGCGTTAACACAGAATCAATGATGCAGTGTAGGTTGGATGACTAGGAAGAGATAAAGGACTTGAAGAAAGGTTGTTTAGCAGGGAAGTGGCAAAACTGTAGGAGGAAATGATGAATTTGAAAATTGTGAAGGAGCAGGACCTTCAGTGGTGATCGACAGTACAGGAGCATTTTTGCTGCAAATGTGTTAGTTTGGAGTTGGAATGGTGGAGAGAATACTGAGAGTTTGGTTGTAGAGGAAGGTCATGTGGTTGTGGCAGATCAATGTGGAGAGGGTTGAGGGAGGAGGAGAATGCGGCAGTGTTATTGGCTAAAATATATATTACACTCTCCACCTGTGTATGTCCACTTTAACTTGACATAGGTGCTGAGCAACTGTTGATAAAGTGGTTTAGATTATCATCAGCTTTCAGTGGTTCTATGTATGAATTACATGTATGAATGTGTATGAGGTCATGCGGTTATAAATTTGACATGGAATTTGGAAATTTAAAAAAATTGTGTTCAGATATGTATGTAGTCTGATGTCTGCACTAATAGATTATAACTGCATATTGGGTCATATTGCAGAAAACAATGGGGAAGATCCAGAACCACGCATGCATTATGTGCATGCGAGGTTCTGTAAGTACAAACACATATCGGGGAGTGCATGCCTTGCAGCCGCAGACATAGTCGTGGCGGGACTTCCCCCACCCCGTACACCTCATTGAAACGGCTATCCCCGCATTAAGCCATCGTAAGGGAAGGGTCTGCCCCTTCCCCGTAAGTACTGTTGTACGTAACTTCGTTATGTACCCAAAGTATAGAACTTAAAAATGTTGTTTCTTTTATAGAGAAACATCTATGCCCTGAGATTACCCAGCCTAAGAAAAAACCTTAATCTCATCAGGAATCTAAAGATGGCTATACACTGGGTCCATTATCGATCCCAGCAGGGGGTGCCCTATTGATTTCCCGCCAGGGAACTGTCCCATTATCTGCGCCATACACCTCTCCTGCTGGGACCAATAATCCTAGCAGAAGAGGGGGAGCCATGGCTAGTACTATGCTGCTCTGACCGCTTTGAACTATAACTACAAAGTTGTCAGAGCAGCATAGTACATAAATCTGCAGCAGTGGCTATTGAAGGAAGTAGTAGAGAGAGGGATCAGCCAAAGATGCGCTGTGTGAAGGACGGCTTTGGCTGATCCCTGTCTCTACTTCTTTCTGCAATGGCAGCTTCTGCATATATACTTCAGGTATACTTCAAAGCTGTTAGAGCAGCATAATACATATATCTACAGCAGCACCTTTAAAGAATAGGAAGCTTTTCAGATAGCTGATTGGTTCCCTTAAAATATCTTGAGCTTGATCCTGATATAAATAAAACATGTTAAAAGACCAAATAATTGTACCAGAGCCTTTCTGGTGCGTTTATTTGGTATTTGCAAAATCCTTGCTGCCAACGATAAATGGGTGATCGGGCCGATAATCACTCTAGTGTATGGCCAGTTTAAGGAATGATTTGAAAATTGCTGGTTCCTATCTAACCTGATGTACCTTGAGCAATATCGTAAATAATAATGTTTTAAAATTGTAGTGTCCACATGTGCAAAGTTTGAACGGACGTATCCAAACAACCCACAGTTGTATATACAGCCAATAGTGCTAGTACCAAGTATGGAAATGTGTGGCACAGGAAACGAGTTTGTTTACAGAATACAGCGTAATTAGCAGTGGACTAGTGATATGTACAGATAAGGATTCAGGACCGTATTCACAGATACAATTTTGTGTGGGGTTGCGTGCGTATTTTTAGGAGTGGATTAACTGCACATGCATAGTAACTTATCCAACGCAAGTTACGTGGTATTTACGCATGTAAGTCCTTTGGGCACAGACTTGTGAATCGCACTTAGTGACATATGTACAGAAGGGCATGGTTGTCTTCCGTAAATTAGAAGTTACGTAACAGTGAGCGGGGAGAGGCACTTAAATGGTCTTTTGAGGGCGTGGTTAGTAAAGTACTCACGTACATAACATATGCGCGTAAGTACACATGTACAGATAAGGGTGCCCTATGGAGGCGTAAGTCACCGAAAACCCGTCCATGCTAGGGGAGTGTCATGGGTGTTTCCTTGCTACGTGCGTGCGTATAATTGTGTACTTAGGACATACATCTGTGAATCCAGTCCTCAGTGGTTAACCCTTTTTTGCATTGATTTAATGTCCAATCACAATAGTGCGATGGCTATATTGTGGTAACTCCTTGAGGAAGTGAAAGTTGTATTATAATATTTTTTTTAAGCACCGTGGACCAGATTCTAACATCCAAATTACACAGATTTATTGTTACACAACATAAATTAAATACATATTCTTCATATACTTAATCCTGAAAATCCTTATTTTGAGAACATGAAAACTGAACCGTGTTCGAGATAAATGTTTTATTATATCCAGTTATTACTATTATATAAAAAGTTAATATTTCATAGACCCATCATAAACACATGGATTATTATTTTACTTATATAAAACTATGAAAAAACTGTCCTAAATTCTTAGGCAAATAACAATAAGACAATATTAATTAAAAAGTCCTCAAAGAAAAGCAATGTTGCTTTAAAGGTTTAATTTAGCCTATGTTTCACATGTTCTATTATCATATACATTCCTTGTAGAGATATCATGTGACTTTCTAGCAATATATTTCTATTTTGCAACTTTTTTTTTTAGTAACTTCTTATATAGAATATTTTCCAGGCCACTACTACTCTCTGCAATGGCAGCTGCTGCAGGTATACTTCAGAGCAGCATAATACATAGATGTTCCAGGACACTTTCATCTCATTTTGTTTGGAATAATTGCATGCTATTTGGGGAAGAAGGTTAGGAGGTAGCTGAGGAAGCACCAGTTCAACACAAAGATTTAATTTAGTTTCAGCCTCATCACTCACCTCTTTGTTATAGATGAGATAAACACTTGTGTCGCTTGTCATGGGATGCTGTTAGCTGTCTGGTTGGTCTGGAAATAAAACACGCTGTCTGATTAAATCAAAGTTACTATTATCATTTCCAGTATCCAGCCAACTGTACAGAGCAGCAGGATAGCCATCTGGTTTAAGCCTATTTACATACTTTACAAAAGCCAAAAGACGGGCAGTCCCTTCTTAGTCACACACACACTAACTGTAACCTCACAAGTGTCTGAAAAATATACCAAAAGGACCAATGACTATGAAATGACATCATGAAATTTATCCCATCATTTTTGCCCCTTACTGTTTCATTGCTCTATTTAAGTCATTGTTTAGATGTTTGGGAAGCACAATAAATCTGTATGTAAGGATGAAACAGGACAAGAAAGGGCGAGGTAGAATGTTACCCCTCTTATACCACTTTCACATTGCGGCCCCGGTGATATCCCGGGATATTGCCATATTAACAGAAATATACTGCAAGGACTCTTGTTCACACTGCAGGGTTGACACGGGAAATTCTAGAAGTAGTGTGAGTCATCACACTGTGTAATTTGTTTACTATTGGACAACAATAAACAAATTACACCAATCAAGTGCTTTCTGTGGGATCTGGGTTTAAAAACCCTGGTCGCACCTTTCACACTGCAAGCTACACAAGTTGGATCTGGGAATAACCCTGCTTTTGACCTGTGTCCAATTCCCGGGTCAATAGACCTGCGTAGAGGCAGTGGGACCCTTCCACACTGTGCCTAGATCTGGGTCGTTGGGGCTAGCCCCAACAAAAACTCTTTTAATCATGCATATTTGTAAACCACTGAAGTTATGAAAGTATCACAATGTATGTGTAGTCCATGACGCCATCAGAAACAGTGTGTTGTTTAACTAATGGTCACAGTGTACGAGGTACAAATTGCAACTGTAGTAGGCACATATCCCCTTAATTATATTCTATTTGTTCATTTATTCATTGTCATAAGAAAAATTATCCAATACATTGCATATAGAGTAAAAAAAAATAATATTCATTTATATATTATGTTGAAAGTGTTTCACAGATACCACAAGAAAGTATGCTGATATTTAGTACATTCAAGAAGACTAGCAATTTAGTATTTAGAATTTTTCAGCCACTATCCATAATATGTACAAATTCTCTTTGAGGCAGGAAACTGTAGTTGATTTTTTTATTTGTCTCACGACAGAAAAGATAATTAAATGAACATTTTTCTCTTTCCTCTTGATATTCCCGGTGACATCACAGCAACACAGTCTGTGTAGAAGTGGCTGTGGTGGGGGCAGTTATACAGCGTTCAGATTGCCACTGTCTAAAAAGCAGGCTTTTTAGGCAGGGGGCAGAATTTTGAAGATTTAAAATTGGTGCGTTCAGACTGAGCTGAAAACACCGGCTTTTTTTATGAAAAAGCCGGCGGCAGTGAAAAAGTCGGCTTTTTAACTCAGTCTGAACGCGCCAACCCGTCTATTGAAAGCCAGGGTTCAGAGCCGGCTAAAACCCTTCTTTTTAGCCGGCTCTTTCAGTAGCCGGCTTTTTGAAATTTGCCCGTTCAGATTGCCTTTAGATGCCGGCTTTTTTTCTACAGCTGACTTTTTCTTCAAAAAAAACGGTATTTTGAGGCAATCTGAACGGGGTATTAGAGAGTTTGTTATTGGTGATGATTATTTTAACACTCTGACAAACTTTATCTGGTACTGTTAATCAAGTCTTTGTACCCTTAGTGTTGTTGCAGTTGCATTAGCCCAGTACATTTTTTTTTTTTTTACCTATATCATGGGATTTTTTGTTATATTTATTTATAACGTATGTTTATCTGTATAGTTTGTTGAATTGATTTGCTTACTAATTTTTTATTTCTTGGGATAGAAATATTTTTTGTGCAATGTCATCTAAAATATAAATTACAAGAGCAGAAAGAATATTTAGTAAAATAAACTATGGGATTTCATGTGGGAAATTGAGACAATTCAGCAGTTTTTAGGAACATAAACACAGCAGTTTTATAATAAAATGTGTCAGAAAAAGAGGATTGCCTGTGGGATCCCCTGGGATTCTCTTAATATTTGTTAGAATTAGGTTTGTCCCTCAAGTCTTCATTAGTCAGAGTGTTTGCTCAGAAAAATGTAGCTGTAGCTCCAGAGCTAAACAATAGAAACTTTTATTTATTGAGAAATACGGCAGTGATGAGAGATAACAGGTTTTGAAGAAGTTAATGATTCATGAGTTAAAAGGAATAAAACATATTTGAGATGCTGCAGCTAATTCTAACCCACTAGTTATCTGTAATCATTTATGATAACAAATTAACTTGAATAACTAATGTGTACATAGAAACATAGAAAGTGACGGCAAATAAGAGACACATGGCCCATCCAGTCTGCCCAGTAGTTTTTATAAAACTATACTGAACCTAGACCTTATTTGCCCTCAATTTAGTTTAAGATTTAGGATATCCTTATATTTATCCCAAGCATGTTTAAACTGTTCTACTGTGTTTAGCCTCAACTACCTCAGATGGGAGGCTATCCCACTTATTTATCACCCTTTCAGTTAAGTAATTTTTCCACACGTTTCCTCTGAATCTACCACCCTCCAGTTTATATTCATGCCCTTGTGCTCTATTACATCTCTTCCTTTGAAAAATGCCACCCTCTAGCCAGTCACAACATTTGATATATTTAAAAGCTGCTATCATACACCCATCTCTCTTCTTTAGCTATACATGTTTAGTTCCTCTAGTCTTTCTTGCTATGATTTGTGACACAGGCCATGGACCATTTTAGTTGCTCTTCTTTGCATAGTCTCTCATGTTTTTATGTAGATATGGCCTCCAGAGCTGTACACAGTATTCTAGGTGAAGTTGTACCGACGATCTATAAAGGGGCATTACTACCTATAGTTAAGATATTAAATAGCACTGGTTCAAGTAAAGAACCCTTGGGTACTCTAGTGGTTACCTTACTATCCCCAGAAGGGATTCTATTTACTAGAACCTTCTGTTGTCTATCCTGTAACCAAGATTGTATCCATGCAAATATGTTTAAGTCCAATCACAAAGTTTCCAGTTTATTTAACAGTCTGCGATGTGGCACAGTCTCAAAAGCTTTACTAAAATCTAAATAAGCTATGTCTACAGCTCCCCCCTTATCTAATACTTTACTGACCCAGTCAAAAGATTTAATAAGATTTGTATGATATGATCTTCCCCCAATAAATCCATGCTGCTTGGATTCTTGTAAATTATGGAATTTAAGATACTGTACAATGTTTCCTGTAGACTTCGTAGATTTTGGCCATTTTTGATAGCTAATTCTGACAATATGTTGGCCTTAGATTTTACTTAATCTGACAGGCAGATATAAATTGGATTCTTTAGATCAAAAATATTATCACAAGCTAGAGCGTTCTTATTTTCATTTTTGACTAGCAATTTAGATTATGTTTTTGCTAGTATATGCAGAAGTAGACTGCAGTGAAGGGTCTTATGTTACTAAACATGTTCTTGTGAAAACTATATCATTCATGTGCCCCTACACCCTAAAAAATCCTACATGAATGGAAAATATTTCAATTAACAGAAAGGGAAATATGGTCTTCTTACCAAAGTACTAGATACATATACAAAGTTTTTGGGGAATATTTATTTTAAAGAAAAAAACTGTTCTTTCACAGAAAATGTTTATTTACTGACACATTCTGTACAATACATGCAAGCGAGTTGTAGTTCATGACGTGGGGTAACTGGATTATAAATTAAGGATGAATTAGCAGATCTGATCTGATCAGTGTGGTTGCAAAACACAAGAAATTTATTCACAAAGATACTTACCAAAGATCCATACACAAATAATAAATACAGTTGCGAGTCCCCGCTGCGATGTTACAGATTGCGAAATAGGGACAGCCGAAAGTGTCTTTTCGGCTGTCCCTATTTCAAATGTGTAACACCGCAGAATTTTTTTTAATGAATGGGTGAGAATGCAATTCGCATACTCACCCATTCATTTTCGGAAAACAGCGCCGCTGCCGGCCCAGACCACCGGAGAGGTGAGTAACCCTCTCTGGGGACTTAGGGTTAGGCTGTGGGAGGGGGGACTTATGGTAAGGCAGCAGGGAAGCCTTACCTTTCGGAGCACCGCGTTCGGTGTTTCGGGGATCAATTGCTATGCCTTTTCGAGGCATGAGCAATCGATTTCCCAGCCAGTTCGCATCAGTTTAATCACCCATTAAATACTGCTAAAACAATTTGGTGCTCATATGTGCCTAGCACACATGCTTCAAATGAAAATGCCCTGCCTTCAAACGAGCAGAACATTTTTACACATGGACATGGTAATAAATGGCATCACACGCAAAAAATGTGCAGGGCTGGTGCTAGGGTGTTTAGCGCCCCCTGCAAACTTTAAATTTGTGCTCTCCTCTTTAACTATTTAACATTATAGAAAAAAAGGGAAATGAGAACCTACAGATTGCGCTATGAAAAGCTGCACCTTGGTGAAAGACAGAGGGTCCAAATCCTCAAATTAGCAAGTAATAATCCTCAAATTACACAACTAGGGGCGCTATTCTGTGTTAATACAAGTATTAAAGGGATATTGATAATGAGAAATGAAACTTAAACCATAAAAAGTAAAAAAAAATAAATGCTCTGCACAGGGTTAATGTAATTCAGATGAATAGGTATGTGGGTAAGTCTCCTTTAAGAAGGTGGTCAGTGGAGATTTCACTTAGACAGTATAAATGTTCCCCAGCACTAGGTAATGAATTCCTTAGAGCTACCATGTAAAAGGAGATATGAGCAAATACAATTTTTAACATACCATACATAAAAACCAATTATATAAAAGTACACATAAAACCGGAGGAAAGGCTCTCCGTACCTAAACTGGAGTCCTCTGTGTGCATTACTGACGCATTTTGGGGTGGTCCCTTTCTCAAAACAATGCATCCTAGTCTCTGCTATACAACTCCTAATTCATCCAAACTGCCACACAATATAGACTATATATCTTAGTGTCAACCATACCATACAGACATTATCCTAGTGACCACTACCATACATGCTGCTATACAATACAAACTGCATCCTTCTGACCACTATGCAATAAATTCAACATTCTTGTGTCTCCAGCCTCCCTAATATTCCCCATCATGTCTCTCCATCCTCCCTATATTCCACATTAGTTTGTTTCCAGCCTCAATAGTATCCCCATTATGTCTCCAGATCCCAGTATTCCACATTCATGTTTTCAGCTCCCAGTATTTCCCATTCATGTGTCTCCAACCTCCCCATCATATCACTTCAGCCTCCCCAGTAGCCCCATCATGTCACTTTAGCCTCGCCAGTACCCCCATCATGTCACTTCAGATCCCCGAGTCCCCATTATGTCTCCAGTTCCCAGTATTCCCATTCCCAAAATATCACTTCAGCCTCTCCAGTATTCCTATAATGGCACTTCAGCCTCCCCAGTATCCCTATCATGTCACTTTAACTTCCCCCAATATCCCCATTGTGTGTCATCAGCTCCCAGTATACCCATTATGTGTATCCAGATCCCAGTATCCTCATCATGTCACTTCAGATCCCAGAGTCCCCATTATCTGTCTCCAGATCCCAATATTCCCATTCCCATCATGTCACTTCAGCCTCTCCAGTATTCCCATAATGGCACTTCAGCCTCCCCAATTTTCTCATTATGGAACCTCCCCAGTATTCCCATTCATCTCTCTCCAGCCTCCCTATATTCCCCATGGGTTTCCATCACTTACCTTAGCTGTTTCCCCTTCTTCCTCAGTGCATGCTCTCTCTGCTTCCTACTGACGCTGTAGTGACCCTACTGGTAGTAGCAATTCATCACACTGTGCTCAATATTTTTTTTAAAAAGTATATATTTAAATAAATATAAATATTTCAAAATCAGCTTATTAGTGGGTTCAAGACTGATATAAAATAGGTATTGTCCCCCAATGTTGGGGAAAAGTTACTATTTAGTTATCTATTATAAAGTTTGCCAATGACATGGATAAATCTATAAACAGTTTAAAAAAATAAATAGGTATTGACAACATCAGTTACTAGCACTTGTACAAAGTCAAAAGTAAAATAGCACAGCAATAAAAAAAAAAAGCATCAAAATGCAAACTAAATAAGTCTAAAAATCAAGTCCAGTAGCAGCTAATGAATAAAGTGAAAAGATAAGTCCAATGTGAAGAAGGCAGCTCCTAAAAATAAAGCATTCAATGAGCGATTAATAAGCAGTTTGTATGTTTGTGTGCATGTATGTGTATATACTTCATTCTTCATATATGACAGCATAATGTTTGCAGCTTAAGATATTAAAGGAAAACGGCAAGAAGCATTATTACATACTGTTAGATATAAGTAAAACTAATAAATAGTTGTATCAGTGACTGACATTGCAGCAATATATTTCTTCAGATTTTCATAATCTGTTTTTTTTTTGTTTGTTTTTTTTTTGTTTTTTTTTCTTCAGATCCTGTTTCTCTTTCACATGACTCAACATCAGCAACAGAATCTTCCTCATGGGGCTGCTCTACTTCTGAAAAATGTGAATTCAGCATGACACAAAGGCCAACGCCTAATGAAGCGGACCCCACCCTTAATGGATATGCACCTTTACTTTCTTCTCCTCCAATATTTATTACTCTGCATGCTGATTGGAATACTTCTGTGGCTGATTGGGGTGCAGCATGGGAAGCCCTGGTATATGGCTCCGTTGGCCTCTATGGGTCTGTGGCACTGCTTGCTATACTGTCTATTTTTTGTCTTGTGTTCAGATGCCCATCAGGTGGTTTTTATTTCTCAGTTTTACACCTGTTGTTGATATCTTTAGGCAGCAGCAGAGCCTTCACCCTCTTCTATGACGCATATGGTCACCGTGATCGTCTCCCAGTTTTCACTGCTTTGTTATTACATGACCTAGCATTCCCATGTATGACATCATGTTTTAGTATTGTATTTCTATTGTTGTGTTCAAGATGCCACTTTCAACATTCAACACCAAGCTTTCCACGTCTCTGCATCTTAGCCTCAGCAGGTTTTCTTCACTTTATTACGGCAGGAGGAGCAGTTGTAGTTGTTGACCTTTTACAGCAATTCCCCTTTCTTCTCCTGGTATCCCGTGGATTCTATGTGGTCTTAACTGTTCTCCTTTCTGTCTGCTTCTTTATCTTTTGTTGCATAGCAAGAACACAAAATATTCAAATCTATGACCTGAAGAGTTCTGCTCCTCCTTCAGAATATAACAGCAGATGTCCTTTTGCAAACTTAAAGGATTGGAGACGGGCAACTTATGTTGTTCTCTTGTCTGCATGTTTTGGGGTTTTGAATGCCGGTCTTCAGTTGTATGCTGTGCTCTATGCCATGGGCTATGGAGGATCAATTGTTTTTGGGCCTTGGCCATGGTGGGCTTTCCAGTTAAGCTCAAGTCTCTGTGAAATTGGCATCTGTCTACCCCTTGCACTCATAGGTGCCTACCCAATTTTTTGTGCCAATGAGATAGGGAGGACTAACTGCTGGACTCAACTATTTCAACTTTCCCCTGGCCATGTGACAATGAAGGCACCTATTTTACACAGCAATGCCCAATGGGCTTCCTCTCAACATGAAAAGTTACTTATTTGTGATACCATCGCAAGGAGTGACTCCGAATTCTTTCCACTGTACACTCTAGTTGAAAAGCGTCATAGTCATGAAGAAGACCTGAGCTTAATTTACCACAGTAGCAAAAGCCTTGAGGTTCAAGGTTTAAACCTTCATCATGGTTACAAAACCCCTTCATTTATCAGTATCCAGATGGACAGTGACTCAACTGTTGATTTTCGGCCTCCTTCTCCCATCAACCTGCGCAGAAGCATTGATGAAGCACTCTTCAGTGAATCTCTTATACCCAAAAGTCTGTTCCATGGCACTACCTTGTCTAGTAGCTTATCTCTCACTATCAAAAGTGCCACACAGCTGGAAGACTGTGTATTTAAAGAAAAGGCAGCTGACAGGGGACTTTATCGAACTTCGTCCTGCATGGAAATTGAAACAGGTCTGCCCATAATAACACCTGTACCCAGTACTAGCAGACATGACACACCAGCCTCCTCTTCTCCAGGGATATGGCAGGAAGAACAGAGCACAGCTAGTTCTCTGTGCAAAATGTCAATGGATGGATCATCCTTGGTACTTTGTTCCAGTCCTGCACATGTTGTATCCTCTGCTTGCAGCACAGAAGCGAAGCAGGAGCCAGGATGGAAATCAAAGGCAGTGTATCATACACTGACTCCACCATCTCAGGAGTCATTGGATGTTACAGCTCAGCCAGGAAGCAGTTTGAGAGAGGACTTGATAGATGTGTTTGGACCAATAGATGCGCTGAGCGTTTGCAGTGACACCATTGACTTGTAAATAAAGAAATGTATTATTGCCAGATGGGAGGGGGTATGTAAATGTGAATAATTTAATGACCCTGTTGTGGCTTGCTGGAAGCTATCAAGCAGATATCTCACATATGATGCACATATATTGGGCAGATGTGGCTATTGTTCGCATTATCTATGAGAGTTTTATTGATTTTAGTGAATGAATAAAAATGTATTTAGATTGCACCCTACATATTTTATATATTTAACCATTAAAACTTTCCATCTTTACTTTATAGAAGCAGACTTTTCTTTACAATGTTGCCAAATAAGCCTTTAATGCTCCTGATTTCTCATGGGGTTGGTGAGGCATTTTCTTAAGAACTTATTATTCATGCTAAGGAGGTGTCTATTGGGAAGTTGCTTTGACATCAAACAAGGACCATCAAAACCAGAGAAGACCACGAACATGCATCAGGTCTGCCAAATATATAGAGCATAGAACATTTAGTAATAGGTCTTTTTTTATTCTTCCTAGTAAATCATGGCTGGCATTAGCCTCTACAATTAAAGAAGGGTAATTACCACTGAGTAATAAAAAAAAAAATCACAATCTAATTGATGTTCCTAATAAGAAGTACTGAAATTTTAAAAGATCTGATACTGTAATGGTGAATTATAATTAAATTAAATGTTGTATTAATTTATAAAGTGTTAATCCATGCCTCAAAATACTCTGCAAAACTATGCTGCATGAAAGTTTCATGCTTTCACTGAAAGGGTGATAGATAAGTGCAATACTCCCATCTGACGTGGTTGAGGCCAACACAGTGGAATAGTTTAAACATGCTTGGGATAAATATAATGATATCCTAAATTGAGGGTAAATAGAGTCTAGGGTCAGTATAGTTTTAAATAAACAACTGGGCAGACTGGATGGGCCATGTGGCTCTTATCTGCCATCACGTTCTATGCTTCTATGCTAGGCTTGAGCTATTTTTACATACCCATATAGTCAAAAGGCTATGGCAGTGTTGCTAGATTACGGTAGATATCCTAAAAAATATACATGTAATGAAAACACAGCTGAAGCTACAAAAATATAAAAGATACTACTTGTGCACATTTACTTCAGCCAGCCAGCCAGTTCACAACACCCATTTAAAATTTGGTCTATTCAAAATATGCATATCTAAACTAGACCAATACAGTCTCCCAAGGGGGGAGGAGAGGAGAACATTCAGGTGTTTGACAATGGCTCTTTTCATAGAAATAGCAACTGTCTTGATTGAGAGTTTATATAAAGCACACCCATTTCTGGTAAAACAATAGCAAAGTAGTAATTAAAAAACAAAGTTGTTGCTCCCTCCCTCAAATATTTTACCACAGTACCATTGTATGAATGGTTTAATCCATGATCACAGAGGTAGTATTTTTAAGTAGTAATACAAAATGTCCACCCAAAGATTTGACTTGATTGTTCTACAGATTAGTAGCTGACATTTATGGAAATTACTTTTTTGGGGAATTATGGATAACTTTGTACCTGATCTACATTTGTTTCTGATCTACATTGACAGCATATATACAGCAGTTGGTATCTATTTTTATCCTCATTCTAACCTGCTCACAACCTCACCGAGGCATAAACTATTAAGATGGCAGAATTAAAAGCATAATAGCAAACAATATTATTGTTCTTATTTTAAGACAGTTTGTTGAGTGATTATGCTTTAAAGATAGTGATGTGAAGACAGCCTTGATTTATGTAATCAAACAGTAGCAGACTACTGCAGAGATAATGTACAGAAATTGATTTTGATTGCTATCAATATTGTATTTGAGTAGGACATAAAAGTTGATAATACATAGGAGTACACACTTCATTGAATAAGAAAATAATTACTGGATGTGGGTTTCATTGCTATAAAATTCTCCATGGTAGCCCTCACATATGGGTTATCCAGACAGGAATCCTTAAGATTGACTCCTTTAGGTATATATTGCACTTCCAACTTCCTCTCCTGTATTCAGATTTATGAAATGTGGATGCATTCCACTACTGAGCATGTGAACACTGCAGATTTCCAGCATGGATATGGATCCTCAGGATCATGTTTCTGGCAGCGAGATGGGTTGCATATGTCAGGTATGTATGGTGGGAGATATGTTAATCGTATATAGTAAGGACTTGGTTAATCTCTTATATGCAATCCCATTTTCTGTGAGGACCGTGCGGAAATCTTTAGTGTACTGGTGTTGAAAGTCCTGTGCGCGTATTAGGGAAGGGGTCTCCCATTACAGACATGGAAGTTAGGATCCCACATCGATCCAGCATTGGAACTCTGCTGTCACTCCAATCAGGGCTGGTGCCAGAGTTCTGGATCCGGCCCCTTGTCTATTAAGATTGTCTTTATTGGAAGGAAATTAATGGTAAAAAATGTGCTTCTTTCCACTTAATGCTGAAATCCCTTACATATAGGATGAACATAGCTGTACATTAGCAGCACCCTAGAGAAAATAACTAAAACCAGAAGACTGCAATTGAAGAATTGGATCCACATTTAGGAACGTCTGGGTACTTACACATGTCACATACAGGGCCTGGCCTCTGAACGCATGCTCAAGAGGTCAGTTACATGGAATGCAGCATAATCAATTCTTTGTTCCATGCAGCAATGGCCTGCAACAGTGGGACATGACTACCCCTCATGCCTACCTGGTGTACACATGGTGGATGGGGGATACCAACACTAATCGTACACTCAGGGATTAACAATTTTATGTGGGCGGGTGCACAAGATTTAAGGTTTGAAAGTAGGATTGCATGCACAGAATTAACTTCCATTCCTACAATCAGATGTAAGTTAGGATCCGGTTCCAAGAGCTTGGAGAATGTATGCCTTGCATAAACCCCTCACTGATGCCTGCACTTTATGTTCCTATTGCTTTGGTAGGATGTACTCTCGTGCTGATCCAGTCAGGAGTAACTTCTCCAAAAAGTGTGAACCTAAAACCAGACAAAACATGTTGCAATATAAGACATGCAAATTTATTATGGTTTTTGCATGCAGTGAAAACTCTGATTTTGCTTATTCCACACAAAAGCTGCCTTTTAATTGCTATTAATTGCCGAATCCACCTTGCACAGGGCACCATGCTTTAATTGCATAGGTAAAGCTGATACATGACAAAGCATTCTGGGTTTCAGAGCACTTAGAGGCACAGGTTGAAACTAAACTGGTCTTTTTTTTTTCTGAATCTCTTAGTTTGAACAACAGATATTAAGACGGCTATTATCACACCCAATGTATGCAATTATTTTTAATCATCTGTTACTTGAGGGGAAACAAGTTGAACCCATGATATCCTGATTTATGTAATATTCGGGCACTGGGTAGGAATTTTGGATTTATGCACATAATGTCATCTTTGCACTGAAGTGTATACAACTCTACTTCTTGCAACTGTAATTATTAGAAAGAAGACTACGGAATACTTATCTAACATTGAATTCTTTTCTTGGCTTGTAGAAATGTAATCAATTCATTCAGTACCAGGTTTTTATCTGGCAGGAAACAAGGTGCTATAAAATAAACCTATCAGTAAGTCTCGATCAACTGTGGAGTCTGCATGTTTAATCTGTTTTCCCCATTTTATATCAGTTCATGAATGTAATCCAAATATTATATTATACTTTGGAGGAAGTTTCTTTCCTTGCCTTTAATATATTTACATCTCTTGTTACTCCTTGGGATACAAAACTCCTATTTAATCTCCAAGTACCAATTCCTTGCAGACAAGGGGAGATTACTTCTCTTGCTCCTACGGAATTATGAGCATAGGACCCCACCTTAATATCTCTGCCTCGTTGCCAAATGTGGCTGGTGTGGAAGTATGGATAGCACGCGAGACACTGAAACCAGCCCTTACTGTACAGTTAGCACGCCTGCCCTGCCCTGCCCTATCCCACTACTGGAAACAGTTCCCTTACAGAAGTCTGCAATGTAATTTGTATAGTAAGGGCTTTAAGCCGTAACATGCAATCTTCATTTTTGCACCAACCCTATTTTTATGGGGTTGATGCAAAAATGTTAAAGTAAAGGAGACCACTATTAGCTGACTGCAATCAGCTATGGAAGCTATGACCACAAAGGCAGCGGAGTTCTGTGCCCTGGAATTACCATTGCATTTTCCCTTTATGCCATAAGGTCTGTTGGTGGTTGCCCAACTTACTGATGAAACACCTCCTGGTTTATGGCTGATTCTCCTACATGTACCTCGTGTACTCAGAACATCTGCATTTTTTTCCTTTATTCCCGTTATGTGTAAAGAAGTTATGAACTTGAGATGTTTTCTGACCGATTCAAAATGTATCTATTTTTTCCATTCAGAAATGCTGAACATTACTGTGGTCTGACAGTACATTAACACCACAAATCTATTGCTAGAGCCACTACTTTTGTTTCCAGTATACTTCCATGAAGTTTTCTTTTTTTTCATGGGAGCTAGTCCTCTGAGTCACTTGTAATTATGTGTTCCCCACACTGTGGCACTTGAGTCTGTCAACACTATTCATTTGGGTTTTGATAATATGCCTTCATTTTGATGCTTAGATTGTCATCATTTCAGCAAGTGAATAGTTTCTTGTACTGTCTTTTTTTCCATCTAGTCTTGTCTTGCAACATTTAGTTTTGATATGGCTTCATATACCATCTTGCCCATGGGAATACAGTTGACTTATCCAACCAATCTAAAACATTCTTGAAAAGGACCATTGTTACTTGTCTGATTAGTTGTTGAATCTTTCACAGCCTTACCAGTGATATTGTGGTTTTGTCTTTCCTTTTATTTCCTCCACTAGTATTTCCAGTTGCTCCATAGTATCTAGGAGACTGTGCTTTGTTTTCTTTACAATCATCATTTTAGAACAAAGATTACAATCTGAATTTTTTTTCATCTTGCTGACTAGCATCCATTTTAGGAAATATAGCTATTTTCTGCTGAGAGATGCCATTACTACTACCAGGATTTGGTAATTGTTTTGGGAGTGGAATCCCTGACTGCAGAATCTTCCTTAAGAAATGGATACATGGCTTCTAGTCTGTCTACATTAGCTTGCTACTTTTTCAACCTTTCACATTCTTCCTTAATTACTCTGTGCACAATAAAAGGTCCTGTAAAAATGTGATACCAGGTTTGTTCTTTATACCGACCATTCTGATTCTGCTTAATTAAGGAATCTACAATAGCAGGGTTAAATGACTTGTGATATTAATATCTCTTTATTATGAAAACTCTTACTACAGGAAAAAAAATGTAGAGTAAGGATTGGTTATTAGGTTACAATTTTTACTGACTTACCAATTTGGATTTGATCACAGGCCATGTACTCACATTTGTATTTCATGACCAGGGCACACAATCACCTATCCACGCTTATAATGGATGACCTTTCCGTCAAAGAGGCCTTGTTCTGAGCCTGACTAGAGTGGTGGTATTGCAATATACTGTACTGTTATGCCTATGCTCAGAGTACCAATCCAGGCTTCCAAAATACTGTCATTTACTATGGTGTACAAACATGATGAACGAATACATTTTATGAATTTAAAATGTCCCCACTTCTAGTGGAGCTTGCTGAAGACTCAACCCAGTTTACATCAGGTAGATTAAAATCTCCCATGATTATTACCTCCCCTGTTAATGCTATTTTAGCAATATCTTACAATAGGACATTATCCATTTCCTCCTCTTGTCCTGGTGGCCTATATATCACTCCAGCACGAAGAATAACCCCAGTGTTTATATGGTTACCCAAAGTGCCTCATGGTGGTATAGCAGATTTAGCCCAGAAGTGGTCATCAGCTCTGCAGATCCTGCCTATTCTACAAGGAGCCAACCTTATGTCAACTTTTAGGCTACTGATTCAGAACATTACAGCTTCTGCTGGGAACCAAGGTAAAAGAACACACTACTACTTATACTCAACACTGACTAACTCAGTGCTGTGGAACACAGAAAAATAAGAACAGAAGACAAAGAAATGAAGTAGGAGGTGCAATATATACCTGCTGGTGTGTCAGTCTTCATTATTTCTTAGCTGAGCTGAGGATAACACATATGTAAGGGCTGCAAGTGACTATTTTATTGTTTTTGTTTTTTGTCTATTTTCAGTTTGGTACCTTAATCCATATTTTTTTTTATTTAAATACCTAGAAAAAATGCTGGAATGCAGAATGTTTCAATACAAAGGATGTCATTATCTAACAACTTATACAAGTGTAACCATTTATGGTGGTGTACATAAATATATACGAACCAGCTCTGACCAGTGAAGGCATGGCCTCAAAACCTCTGAATGTGTCCTGTGGTATCGAACACTGATAGTTGCAATAGATCCTTTAAGTCCTGTAAATGGGAGGTGGGGCCTCCATGGTTCAGACTTGTTTTTCCAGAACATTTTATAGTAGGTTAGGCAAAGTGTGTGTTGTACCAAGGGGCAGTAGCCTCAAATATAAGACTTCCATTAGGGGCATATTTAATTATCTACTGTTGACTACCATAACAGCAAGGAACCAAGCATTTTCTAAATACGTATTTTTGTTATTTAACATTATAAAACTGGTCCTCAGAGCAGCTCAAACACACTGGTTACTTGTGAGGTCAAGTTATAACTGCCCTATTTCATGTTCTCACTTCTAAAATCTGCCATCTATCCTTACAACTCTTCTAAGGCTATCACCATTAAAGTGGTAATGCTCTATTGACAGCTAAACTTAAGGGTCATTATGCCTTTCAACTCCTTATGGACCCTCTGGCTTCTATACCAGCGACCCATTGTGTGGAATCTGTTTTGTTAGTTTTAAAAGGCTCTTCTCAGATTTATCACAAAACACTTGTTTCCATAGAGATATACAAATTTGTTTATTCAGCTTCAATGACCAAATGTTATATAGGCAGAAGTTAAACATAAATTAGCAGAAAGCCCTTCTAGCACAGCAGATATATAATGTAGCAGATGCATGTATAAATTGATCAATAAAGAACCGGGCACATATTCAAAAAATAAATTAAAAAAAATGTTATTACAAAAATAAATGACTGAAGACCTTATGGTATGAAGAATGTAACATCAAGAATCTTCTTTCTCTTGGAAGCTGGAGAAAAAAATAAAGAAAATATTATAAAAAGAAACACGACTGAAGCATGAAAGTGTAAAGCTGGCCATACACTAGGACGATTATCAGTCCCAGCTGGGGGTGGGCCGATAAACGAGACGATTTCCCCACCTCTGCTGGGACCGATAATCCTAGCAGAAGGAAGGCCAGGGCTAGTACTATGCTGCTCTGACAGCTTTGATACCATCAAAGCTGTCAGAACAGCTTTGAACAGATAT
>WWET01003275.1:51877-68426 GCA_011038615.1 Limnodynastes dumerilii | reverse complement strand
TATTGTTACGTACGCCAGCTGGCACGATAAAGGCGCTGGCTAACATTTTGTTTGCCGTAGATAGGCGTGTTAATTAGGTGTCAGGACGGAGAAGCCCTGTTAAAACTACGTCTGCAGCTATAAGGCCGCAGTTCTAGTCCTAAAAATTTAAGGTAGGAATGTGGACACACAAATGTCCAGATTTCCTACCGAGAGCGGGGAGTGCAGGGGGCGTACACTCCTCGCTACAGCAGTGTAACTACGGACCCTCGCACGCACGTAAAGCGTGCGGGGGCCTGGATCTACCCCACTGTCTGCTGCAATGTAAGTTTTGTACACTTAAATGTCTACTTTTCCTGGAATCCGTTGTGAGCTTGCATGGAAACAGCTGTGTTATTTGTGCCATGGTTTGAGACCTTTAGTAAAAAACGATGCATACATATTTGATACTTAAAAAGCAACTGTCTTTTTAGTGAATGGGAGCAATTTGCTGAAATACATAGCCGACATATTAAAATAACAATATTTTGGATTTCATACAGCTGATGCCTAGGTTACAGTACAGCAAATATGGTTTGTTCTGACCTGGATTTTTTTTTCTACAGGTTGTCGAAATCTCATTTAACTTTTGGTATAGACTGGGTGAGCATCTTTACAAAATCAACGACTCTGTGCTGCATAGTATCTTTAGACCATATATACAGAGGCTTCTGCATGCTTTGGCAAGGCATTGCCAACTTGATCCAGACCATGTAAGTGTTTATTGCTTTTATTTCCAATGTACAGCTATGTTATTATATTAGTGCTCAGTGTTTTTCTATTGTATGAGAGCTAGTAGTGTGGTATGTTAATGTTCCCCAAATATTTGCCAGAATAAATCATATCTTCGTTCCACCAGTACATCATCCCCTTTAGTAGGTAAATATTAATAAAATGAAATGTTATAATTTGATGATATATTGCATTAACATAAACAATTAAATTAAGCTTCCTTTAGGGATTTAAGCTACACTGTCTAGCCTTTGCATAGGCTTTAGTGGTAGGAACAGAGCAGTAGAGTTCTGTTTTGTAGAATAGTTTGTTTGTCTTATGAAATGTTTGCTACTAGCTTATTAGCTTATTTTCAGTGTTAATCAGTGAAATATACTAAGCTGTGTTTTCTGATATAATATTATGTACAGTAACCTTTTCTGGAGACTGATCACCAACATTCTAATAATGTTTGATTTTTGATCTTGGTAAAGTGTCAGAGTTTGTAAATAAAACATTTTATTGCATTCCTACCTTTTTATATTATCATGAACTGTAATTTCACTGTTTGCTGCATAAATTTCGACAAAATTTTAAATAATGTGACTTAAGACCTTTTATTTCATTTGCTTGCAGCGTCCTTCAAAACTCTGCCTTTATGGAATATAGTTTTAATTTTTTTGTATGCAGCAGTATAATAATGTAGTAAAGTATAAAGCGTATATATATCTTTTTGATGTTTGATGCAACGCCCTTATGAAGTAACTAAGTTACATATCCTTTTTGTCTCCGCCACAGGAGGGGGTTCCTGAGGAAACGGATGACTTTGGAGAGTTCCGTATGCGAGTTTCTGACTTGGTGAAGGATCTCATCTTTTTGGTGGGCTCTATTGAATGTTTCTCTCAGGTGATTTTGCTATTCCTACTACTTTGAATGTGTTGGATGAAAATAAATTATATATATTAAGTTGAAATACATTTGTCAAACTATTTTAATTTGAATATTAGTTCTATCATGTTGTTAGTGTACTTATTGCAGAACCCATATTAAGATAAATGTATTATGGATAAATCATGTGGTGTCATGATTTTTTACATATTTTTTTTTAATCATAGTCCCTTTAATTTACAATGTGATATTCCTATTGGACAGTATTTTGTTAAACTGATAATGAGCAGATTTTATTAGACAATACTGAGTCTGGTAGCAGAGCTCAGCCAACACAAAACTATATCTAGCATTTACATTCGAATTGACAACATATTGACGTGTCTTATTTCCTTGTGTTTTTTTATATTCTTGTTTTACCCAGTTGTATTCTACCCTGAAAGATGGAAATCCTCCCTGGGAAGTCACAGAGGCTGTGCTATTTATTATGGCTGCCATTGCCAAAAGTATAGACCCGTAAGTATCCTAATAAAGATGAGTTTATTCTGCCATAGGGAAATCAATATAGCTTCAGGTGGGGACAAGCATTGTTTCACCTCCTGAGAGTAATCTTTCTATGGGGAAAAAAAATGATGAAAAAACACACAATGGACCAACCAGACTGTAAGGTAAAAATGCTTAGTACTCTGTATGAAGTGTTCATAGAAGTACTGAGGGTAATTTTAGTATGGTAAGAAAGGGATTTGTTTTTGTTAATTGTGTAACAGGAAAACTGAATAGCAAAGTAGTTGTAGTTGACAAATGTTAAGAAGTAGGTTGAGACATTTGGTAAGCTTGGCTGAAGAGGTGAGTATTAAAGAAGTGCTTGAAAATTTAGAGATTAGAGGATATTCCTAAAGGGTGAGGAAGGTTATTCCAGAGAGTGGGTGTAATGTGGAGAAACCAAAGTTGAAATTGCGGAGAGACAATCAGTTACATGGGTCAACACAGTTTTAGAGATCAGGAGTGGATATGTAGACCTAACAGCTAGCCTGGCGGTGCTCAGACAAGTGAAAACTAAAAGAGCGATTGGATTAGTAGGATGTGAACCGTGAAAGAGCTGTGTCGTTGAATACCAAGGGATTCTAACATTTTTAAGAAAAGAGTGGTCAACAGTGTCAAATGCAGCATAAAGATCCAGAAGAATTAAAATAGAGCACTGACCTATAGATTTAGCAGTCAATATATGACCACCTTGGAAAACCTGACTGCAAAGCATCCAGTAGAGAAAGTAGTGAGTTGAGTGTAGGCAAGTCTATCAATCAGCTTTGAGGTGGTATGGAAGCTGCAAAATAGGTTGATCATTCCCAGCTGCTAATTGGACTGAGAAGTGCTTGCTTGAATAAAAACTGGAAGATGCAAGCAGAGAGAGATGTCAGATTGTAGTGAAGGTTGAAATAAGTACATAAGATAGACATACAGTGAGTTTTAAGAGTACAAGATAAAAAGGACAAGTAGTATAGTACGGAAAGAAGAAAAGAGTAGATACTTTCTCTTTATGGGCTGCAGTTGGGACATAGTGGAAAAGTCTGGAGGAAAGGCGTTGAGCGGTATGTTAGTTCATGAAGATGACCGTTCCTGCTTGATTTTCTCATCCTATCCTTAAAGTACAATGCCAGATCTTTGGCATTGGTAGAAGTTGGTGGATTTTGCACAGGAGAGCTTAGTAGGAAATTAAATGTGTGAAAGGGGCATTTGGGGTAAGAAGCTTCCATTGAAATGAGTGATTGAAATTAGGATTGTTTGGCATTGTCCGGGGCATTTCAATAAGTGTAGTTGTTGGTGCAAGTTAAAAAATTATTGGGAGAACAAATTATGTTTCATCAGCGTTCCGAAAGTTTTTTTTGTTTTTTTTATTCTTTATTTTACATTTCATTTATTCTTAGCACATGGGGTAACTGGAGCGACTTGATCAGAACTTCTGTTAGGGGTTCATTAAGGTGCGATATTGTCATATTAGGAAATCTGAAATTAGTAACTTAAGATAGTTTTTGGTTAATATTAATGAGGCAGAGGGGTGTTCATATGATCAGAGACTGAACATAGTATAAAGCAGTGGTTTCCAAACCTGTCCTCAAGGCTCCTCAACAGTACATGTTTTCCAGATATCCTTGCTGGAGCACAGGTGTGTTCATTATTGACTGTTTAAAAGATCAACATGTGGTATAATTATATACCTTATTCTGTAGGGAGATCTGGAAAACATGCACTGTTGAGGAGCCTTGAGGACTGGTTTGGAAACCTACGGTATAAAGAATAATAGATTAATGCAATTGCCTTGCTTATGAGTAGGCTATTCACTGCACTGGGAGAAACCAAGAGATGAGGTTAGAGTGAAAAGCTTGGAGGCAGCAGGAGATGAAGGATTGTTAAAGGATATTGACCTCTATCATCTCATCTGTTTGTCTATCTATCTATCTAGTTCTGTGTCAGTAATACAACTTTAATTTCACAAATTTGCAGAGAAAACAATCCAACTTTGATAGAGGTGCTAGAAGGAGTGGTCCGGCTCCCGGAGACTGTGCACATTGCGGTGAGATACACTAGCATAGAGCTGGTAGGGGAGATGAGTGAAGTGGTTGACAGAAACCCTCAGTTTCTTGGTGAGTAGCTGCCTGATCCAGTAACATTACTCTTCCTTAGCACCCCTAACTAAAAGAAAATAATAATTGATTCTGTGATGACTCTGATCCTCTAGTTTCTATCCATGTATGTTTTATTACCTTCTCATTCCAGATCCTGTGTTGTCCTACCTAATGAAGGGCTTATGTCAACCAACCCTTGCATCTCCATCTGCCAAAGCCATCCAGAACATTTGCTCTGTGTGCCGAGATCACATGGCACAGCACTTTAATGGTCTTTTAGATATTGCTCGGTCTTTGGACTCCTTTACTTTGCCACCAGAGGCTTCTGTTGGACTTTTAAAAGGTATAAAGCGTCTCTGAATTTCATATATTCCCGACATACCTTATTGTTGCTTTTTTTTCTAAAAGACTGAATAAATTTTGAGTGTGTTATTTACCCTAATACTAAACTGTTTTATTGGTGAACAATATGTGAACTGCATCAATTCTGATGACTAAAATGAGTGTAGGAATAACAATGTTACTTGAATGTGTATAGTCATGGAAACCAAATAGCACTGAAAGAAGCTTATTGGTATGGTAAAGAATACAGGACACATGATGATTTGTTTGTGTTAGAGACCCCTTGTTACGTTAATGTGTTGTCCTTCTATTTTCTCAGTAGCACCCTTTATCTTACATTATGCTGACATCAGTTGTGTAAGCCTAGTATAGTATACCTGCTAGTCATTATCTCATAGGGCGGCATCCAGACTTTGTATTTTCTGACTGCTAAAATCGGGAAACATCTTGGCACACAAAATATTCCCATTGCCGATCTTGGTCTAAAAGGGATGTGGAGATCGATTCCACTACACTGGAGGGGCAAAGTATTTAAACTGTACAGTGAGCGACTTCCAATGTATCCAGATATCCAAACTGTCCCAATGTCACATGAGGCCCATGCAGAAGTCTTATGGTATGGAGCCGGTATTGTAATTGGCCTTCCCTCACCCTAAAGAACACTGGATCTGTTATCATAGCTCCGGGCGTAGCAGGATCAGAACTTTGATCCGGCTTATAGAGATTAAGTAATGCAACATTTCCTTTGAACTTTTAAAAGTTGGTGTCTCCATTGATCTTTCTTGGGTCCCTTCATAATTATGAACTATCTCCACATGTATGTAATCTGGATATAATGCCATGAACATGCACTAGTTATAGCTGTGTATATGTACTGAAGATATTTTTTTCATGTGTGCTTCCTGCTCTCTTTCATATCAGGAACAGCCCTGGTCCTGGCTCGTCTGCCTCTGGACAAGATCTCAGAGTGTTTAAGTGAACTGTGTGCTGTCCAAGTTGTAGCGCTAAAAAAGGTGAGAAAAGTGATCTATTATGAGATTTGGAAAATGTAATATCGCTGCTATTTCTTTCATTTTACATTTTTCACACACGATAATTAGCACATCTAGCCATTTTATCACATCTTTTGCATCACTAATAACCAAATTAAATAAACTTAAATTTATTAGAACTTGTACTGTGTTCTTAAAAAAATGTGCAGCATTGGCTTACTGTTCACTAGAGATGCTCCCCTCATTGATTGATAGCACTTCATAGAGGTGCTTATAAAAATCGGTACCATAATAGGAAAAGGCGCACTGCGAGCTTACTCCTGTCTAACGTGGTGCACGATCCTAATTGAAACGGGCCCTATGTGTTAAGTTTGAGGACACATCCCCTATAGAATGAGTGCTGCAATAGTATCCTCTTTGCAATTATTACTATAGCACCCTGCTGAAGGTTCCCAATGAGTTATACGTACATGCTGGTTTATAATACGAAGTAACCAAACAGGAGATTTCTATTTCTTTCTTATTCTGTGTGCCATCATTTTATCAACCACTGCAGACATTGGTGTATAGTAGATGGGCTTACAGTCAGAGCATCCCTACTATGCCCCTCCCATGTGAGAAGCACATCAGTTTCATTTAAGTGCCCTTAGGAGTCCGACATGTTTTCTTAGGACTCTGGCCCTGGATTTTAATTGAATTTGTTTATTTCATTTTTTTTTATCACAAAAAGCATTGCTTAGGGATGCTTCCTAAGCAGTGGATAGCCCAGGTGCCGACTCTCCTGGGAATATCCGTGAGACTCGATATTCGGAAATTTCTGGGAGAGCAAATCTCCCGCAATGGACTTGAGGCCACAATATAATGCAATTCACAACCTCAAGCCTTCCCTTGTCTATCAGTATTGTAAAATCTTAGTATTACTAGGGATTGGACAGGTTTGATGCAATTTGTGTCATAATACCCCATCCCTTCCCTAGTAACACTTGAATAGGAGCATTGATGGACAGGGGGTGGGGCTTATGGATGTGATTTGCATAAATTGTTTTCAAGCTTGCCCCTCCTTCCCCATACCGACATTTCTTTCTTCCCTCTGAGATCTCCCAGATGAAAGAAATGGAAAGCCTGCAACCATGAGATAGCCTGCAGCCTTCCTCCACTCTGGCTCCTTGAGCCGGGGTAAGTAGCAAGCGGCCTTCCTGATACCTTCACAGGGTGGTCACAGCTGTTCCCTCCAATTGGATTGGAGGGACCAGCTGTGGCTGTGCTCACTCCAAGTGGGCTGGACAGGATGAAATGAAGAAATCTCCATTTTGAATTCCTGTCAGGATGGTGACGAGTAAAAGGGAGGTTCTTCTCCCTTTCTCTAAGCACTGTTTTTCCAGCCTGTCCTTCCTGACTATGGGCCTATTGTAAGAAATTTCCTATACTTTTCATTCATTTCTGCCTTGCTTGACTTGTGTATAAATGAGTATGTGGAAGTGAGCTCCCCTATATTCCATTTAATTGTATATTTCTTACATAGTAAACAGTCTATATGTAATCTCCGCTCTGGCATACCGTATACACAGGTTTTTGGCTAGGGCCTCTTTTTGCCTTGATCACCTACTTATTGCTATTTAGAAAATGGGACGTGTAAAACTGACCATAGACTAGGACAATTATCCCAGCGGGAGGTAACTGAAAATGGAGCTAAGGGACTACCAGGTGTTGAATTTCCAAGTACAAAAGCAGCCTCTGCATAGCGTAACTTACCACGATATTGGGATGGGCAAACATGTCTGGCACTTTCAGGATCACAGATGGCATAATCCCTCGATACTTGACAGCTCTGGAGTGTATCCAGTGCAGGGCACTATGGAAGTTGATTTTGAAAGTGATTGGTCTAATCCTTCCCCAGGAAAGAGGTTTGTGGAGGTTTTACTCCAACCGTTATTTTACTGATCTAAGAAGCAAGAAGAATCATTCAATCGATCATAAACTACCGTACATAATCATTAAAACAATGGCTTCCAGGCTTTTAGTCAGAATCGTTGACCAGTGCACAGGGCCTAACATCAGTTGAGGGCTTATCCCTGTTAATAATTCATATGGGTAAAAACCATCCTATCTGGTCTCTCTTGTCCTCAGGACATCACAGTTCTATTACCTAGACAACCTGTTGTACATCCATCTAAGTTTATCCTGATATATTAACCATCCCTGACAATTTTTTCTAAAAGCACGAGGTTGTCACATAGACCTGCCCAAGTATTCATTTATTCCCATTTATTCCCACTTATTGGATTCAGATTTCTTGCCTGTTATTTAGCACCAGGAATTTCTCTTTGAGTACAGGGTTTTTCCTTGGTTCTAAGAAACACACAAGTACCTTCTGGCTAAACAGAAAGCGTGCCTTGAGAAACTATCTGAATATGAAGTACTACTTTATGCCAGTTTTCACTTTCAGATGTTTGAAGTTGTTCATCTGGTTGTCTGCACCAGTTAGCTGATCTTTTATTTGGCGGCTATCTTGTTCATAACTTTCCAAGGGTCAGTCCTTCCAGTTTGTGCACAGGTCCTGGTGACCACACACGCTGGAAACGGAAAATTTACATGATGGTTGTACTGGTTGACAGTGTTCTAGTTGGACAGTGCAACAGCTGTAGTCTATTGAAACCATCTGGGGAGAACTGTAGCACTATAACCAAGAAGGAGAGGTCACTCCTAATGTCTTAGCGGGACATCACTATCACGCAATATTGACTGTTACAACAGAATCTATCTTGGGGAATGGTTGCTTCTATTTCTGAAGACCTCTTCCTTGTACTGGGTTTGCATATTCGCTCACTTCTTAGAGGGGAAACTCCCCAGCCCTTGGGTAGAGAGTGATCACCTGCTATTCGCAGCATGCTATATTCCTGCTCAGCTTACACATATTAGGCATATCCAGAGTCTCATAGATTCACGCTGCATGAGATAGGTGGGATCTCTTGTCCGTACCTACAGACATGTATATAGTTAGATAAAGGTCTTGCCACCATAATAGGTCTGTTCTGTGTGGCATGCACAGAACCAATTCCATAAACTTATTAGGTCGTCTGGCTTTAAGGCATGGTGGCTGAAATCTGTGTTGGCAGTGGGGAAGACCATGATAAAAGCCAGAAAACCATCTTCTTTGGCAGACTGTTCATGTGTGGAAGGTATATATATATTCTTTGGTGTATGAGTCCTTTTTCTACAATTACAAGTTTAATCTATTCTCTTTCTTTATGAGGACCTAGAGAATGGGTTTGTGACGCCCTTTTTTATTCTGGTTTTCCATTCTAGGCTGTACTTTGTACCAAGCTCTCCTGCTTTTTTTCTTTTGATTCCAATACTCTGATGCTTTTTGTTTGGAAGATGTGGTCGGTGACCTGGACCACCTGGATCACTTCTTTTATTTGTTCTGCACGATGCATAAGAACATTGTGGATTATTTGGTTGGCTTATACTCTGTGGGCTAGGCTGGTGTTATTGGGTCAGAAGGCTTATTACACCAGGGCTGTCGGTGCTTTGTGGGTGACCGGTCACTGGGCTTTGTTTGAACAAATGTAGTAGTCTGTCTACTCTTTTGCGAGTTCTTATAAGTTGCAAGCTTTTTGTATCTCTGCTTACTTTGGGCGCAAGTTTCTGCATAAAGCTGTTTAAGAGCAATTCCTCTTAGGGGCAGCTGTAGTATATCCCAAGTTTCTGCTGTGTTCCCCAATAGGATAACAGAGATAAGAGGATTTTTGACGATAGAGGGTTTAAAATCCATTTTAATTTCTCTTAAGTCCATTGGAGAACACTGCGCTGCTGATTTGTTGGTTAACTAGGTCTGTGCTCTGGTTTTTACTTGTGCCCTCTCTTTAGGCTTGGTTATTTAAATAAACTGGTGTGCTTTCCATATGGGAGGGGCATAGTAAGGGTAGAGTATTTCAGTTAACACTTAAAGTTCCAAAAGTGCCCTAACTGCAGGACCACCTAATATACCCTGATGTCCACAGTGTCCCCCAATGCACTAAGAAATCCTCTTTTCTGTTTTTATGATACAAGAAGGAATTTTATTCAGAGAGAGAGACTAGTAAATTTTCCTTTTGAATGTGTGAAATTGTACAGAGAATATTGTAATATTGTTGCTTATTTTATCTGCATTAAAAAACCTTTTTGTCGATCTAGCTTCTTTCTCAAGATCCTAACAATGGCATATCCTCTGACCCCACAATATTTCTGGACAGACTGGCAGTCATCTTCAGGTACATAAAAGTGGAATTGCTTTTTTTTATTTAATTTAGCTGCACTGGAAACGTTGCATATTTTCCATATGTTTGGACGTCACATAATTGGGGTGGTTGTACCTCCATAGCTACAGTTATTACATAGGAGAATTATCCTTTATTGTATAGAATGTTTTATGTTGTTTTAGGCTTTATTTTAGGCTTCATTGTTTGTGTGCTCTAATGCCGCACTATATGTTTGTGTTGCACAAGTGATAACATTGAGTGCTCATTGACAATTCCTTCTGCTTTTTACAGGCATACTATTCCCACTGTGGAAAATGGCCAGACCCACCCGTGCCAAAAAGTCATCCAAGAAGTAAGTAACCAAAGGTTGGATTGTCCTATTATGTATGGATGTGTTGTGTAGCAGGCATGGCAAGGTTCTATGTGATAAAAGCCCTCTGCTTCATTTATTTGCAGTAAAGTAAATCTGTTCTGATCTTAGATATGGCCTGTGATGTCAGAAACCTTAAACAAGCATCGTGCTGACAATCGAATTGTGGAACGGTGTTGCCGATGTTTGCGTTTTGCAGTGCGCTGTGTTGGTAAAGGATCAGCTGCACTCCTGCAGCCTCTTGTCACTCAGGTACTTGAAGCAATCTAGACCAATCGATAGTAAACCATGCATTATATTCATATTCGTTCCTTAATTGGCCATCTGGGGGAAACAAGAAACTGATGACTAAATAACCACAGTTCGGTAGTAGGAAGTTTTCTAGAAAAAAGAATTGGTTTCTCTTCTCACTTAACTGTTCTTTCAAGAAGTAAGAGGTGATCCTTTTATTTAATAGACTGCTGTAGTAAACCGTGTTGTTTACTGTATAAATGCTTGTTTTTTATGCTTTTATTTTGAGCTACATTTTTATCTTGTTTATTTTAGGACTAAATACAAAATAACAAAATTTCTTGCAACCAATTGACTTAAAACAACTGTTAAACCATGCGCTTCTGTTTGGTGCAATTTTTTATGCTGTCCCTTTTACAGATCTAGCAGCAGGCAATATTTTACCTATATTTAATGGTTACTATGTAGTTATTTCAAATTAAAAACAATAAAAATCCTTTACCTTGATTGTACAGCACACATCTTGGTTACCGACAAATTTGACTAAATTACTTCTATCATATTCAGAGGGGGGGGGGGGGCATTGGTGTAAATCCAGCATGGCAACATTACTACACCAGCTTTGTGTATAGACATTAAAGTAAAACAAGCTATAAAACTGTGAAACCACACAAAAACACCATCACAATACAACTGCATAAAAAGAGACCTATTAGCACATTTAAAGTTGCATATGTACAAGCAGGTAGTGTTGTTGTATTTTGCATTTATAGCAACTGTTCTTGCTGGTCCTTTCCAGATGTCTTAATACTGATTGGTCCGCTAGCCATCAGTCCTGAGCCATACAATGATTTCTGCAAGGATTTAGCCAGTGGCTTTATGACATTTGCGCATGTCATTTAAACTGAGAAGATTTCACCTCTGAGTCCTGTGTTGGCAAATATGCAATTTTAGATGACAAATTACGCAGTTTATATACCACACAACTGGTTGTTTAGCCAGATGGTTCCTGTTAGGGTGGGTTCACACTACATTTGTATAGTGTGTATGCTGGACCGATTTTGTTCCAAAACCGCACGGATTAATAATATAGCTCGGTTTTCACAGAAGATTTGACTGAAACTGTGCCAATCCCATAATTATGGCACACCAGGGTCAGAAGGTCTGCCTGAGGTTCAGGAAGTGTGTTCACACTACACAAGTTCTGGCTGTCAGGCCGTTTTAATGAGAGTCAGGGAAACTGTAAGTGTGCTTGTCAAGCAGTGTTCTCAGAGATTCCATGTAAATGATATGTAAATCATTCATGTGAAATTGTGTATTGTCTTGTGATGGCACTGGCAGGGGGTTCAGGCTGGAGCCATTTCAGCATTTATTTATAACTCATAATGAGCTAGCTTGTTCACTAGTATTAGATCCTTATTACAAGTTATATACTGGGAAGGGTAACAATAAATAGTGCTGATCTCTTTCCCAAGTCCCTTCCCAGTCTCTAGTGTACGTCACTTAATGTATTTTACACATGCCGGCCCGTATTCAGTGTACTGGACGTATAACATAAATGTCCGGTGTTTAGCGATATCTACTATTGCGCATGCGTAGTAATTTTTTAACGTTATCTACGTATCATTTTCTTGCGGCCTGAAAGACTGCATTTACACAATCTACATAAGGAAAAGATACGTAGATGACGTTATAAAAATTACTACGCATGCGCAGTTGTAGATATCGCTAAACACCGGACGCATATGTTATACATCCGGTGCTCTGAATACGGGCAGCAATGTTTGAAAAATTGTTCCAATATAATGTATTAAAGCAGCAGAGTTGATTTTACACTTAAAAAGCTCAAATCCGTTCTTTGATTAGTCAGCACATGGAGAGATGAGCTATAGTCCTATAGCTGCATGGTTACATGGTTGTGGTATCTACTCTGATTTTGTTTGTGGACTGTGTCTACTACACATATTGACAGATGTCTTTTCATGTTTTAACTGCAGATGGTTAGTGTGTACCAGATTCACCAACACTCTTGCTTCCTATACCTGGGCAGCATTCTAGTGGATGAATATGGGATGGAAGAAGGATGTCAGCAAGGACTGCTAGATATGCTGCAGGTGAGTCTTCTCAGCGGTCCCAGGCCATACATTTTGAAATATGAACTGTCCAGTGGGTGGAACATATGAGAGCTTTATTCATTTGCAGTTACATATTCGTACACTTTCTTCACCCTCCATTAAATGTGCATGTTATTTCTTCTGTTCATATACAGGCCCTTTGTGTTCCCACCTTTCAACTACTTGAGCATCAAAACGGGCTACGTAATCACCCAGACACCGTAGACGACCTCTTCCGGCTATTTACTAGGTAACAATATATAAGAGGGCGTTCTTCTAATTTTCTGAGGGCAAGAGGAGATCAATGTAACTTTTTGTTGTTTATAGCAGTTACCCTACATAATCATTTATTTTTTTAAGTTACAATTTATTTAAAAAAAAACAAAAACAAAGTTTTCTGCTTGTCGCGATATCTTTCACAGAATGTTGCTTTACTTGGTGTGTGTTTAATATGTAAATCTATTTGCCCCCGTTTTACAATTCACTATAGAACTGTGGCAAGAATATATTTAGCTGCTGCATGAGAGATTGGAAGTCACACCAGCGCTGATGGTCTAATTCTTTTCTTCTTTATCTCCTCCTTAGGTTCATACAGAGATGTCCAATAATCCTGCTGCGCAGCCAGGTGTTGGTGCACGTTTTGCAGTGGGCTATTGCTGCCACTACATTAGATCATCGGGATGCTAATTGCAGTGTCATGAAGTTTCTGCGTGATCTTGTACACACTGGTGTTTCCAATGATGTAAGGATTTCTCTGCATTGACTTTCTACATAAGTGGTTCTTAAACTCTCTTTAGGGAGCCTGCTTAATGCAGGTTTTCCAGGTCATTGGACAGAATCACAAGGGATACCGCCTCTGGTTCTTTCAAAATGTTTCAGTAACTTAAGCACCTATTCTCCAGCAAGGTGACATGGGAACATGCACTATTAATGATCCATTGGATGACACTTTCTATGATGCATTATATGGCACCTAAGCCATTACTGAAAATTGACCAAAACAGGGTTGCTCAGATTGTCAAGTAGATCAATCATACTTTATTTAACGTATCTGATCAAGTGGTTATCCACATCATTTGGCTTGATAATCACTAAATGGCTGTCTGGATTTATGTGTGCCTGAGGACAATGGGGTAGATCCAGAACTACGTCCGTCTTCCATAGACGGATGTAATTCAATGAACAATAGCTACCGCGCATGCGTAGTAGCTATTGTACGTAATCTGCGTATCGTTTCGATACGTAGATTGCGTATATGCGGTCTTTTAGACTGCATATACGCAATCTACGTATCGAAATGATACCCAGATTACGTACAATAGCTACCTACGCATGCGCAGTAACTATTCATTGAATTTTGTCCGTCTATGGAAGGCGGACGTAGTTCTGGATCCGGCCTGGTGTTCTTTTAGGAGGTGCTCTTTAGCTGCCTGTTGTTGCCATAAAACGTTCTGATCATCAGCAAATGTCATTCAGCATAATTTAAATTCCCAAACTGCTTTTATGATAAGCACTTCTGTACATGTGTGTTTTACAGATAATTCAAATAGAGGTTTTCGTAATATGTACATCTTTGTATCATAAAACAACAGATTGGGCTTCATATTTTAGTGCTTCGGTATGCACAGTAAATATCACACTTTGATTCTGTATTGAACTTATATATTGGTTGACACTTATTTTTATATCCATTTTTTGGTGAATTTGGGTTCTCTACACCTAAAGGAAGGGTGTTTCTATTTGTAAGAATCTTCTCACAATCTTTCACAAAATAGTTAGCATTGGCTTTGCCATGTCTGTGACTAAATTCCTGTCCTCATTAGTGCACACTCTGTAATGCCATTAGATGGTTTGTTGAATAAGACTTTAAGAATGCCATGTTCTGTCTCCTTGCAGCATGAGGAGAACTTTCAGGTACGCAAAGACCTAATCCATCAAGTACTAAACCAGTTTGGGCAACAGCTGGTCAGTCAGATTCTCCAGGTGTGTTGCTTCTGTCTCCCACCCTACACCTTGCCTGATGTTGCTGAAGTCATTTGGGAAATCATGGTGTTTGACAGGCCGGTAAGGAAAACCATTTGAACTTGTTTCCTATTTAAATAAATGTACAATGTTTGGGGTTTTCATACATCTTTACCAATGACATTACAAAGCAGTCACTACTGTAGCACAAAGTAAGATTCCAACATCCTATTATTATTTCTTCCCTCTTCAGACATTTTGTAGGTGGCTGGAAACGTCTTTGAAGGGTTTACCAAAGGAGACATCAGGGGGAGCAATTACAGTAACTCATAAACAGTTAACAGAATTCCACAAGCAAGTCACAAGGTAATGCAAGCTTTCTGCCCTGATGTGCCCTAAACAGGGTGTGCTGTTGTTTTTATATGTAAGACACATAGATTTCATGTAACACTATAGAGTGATCAGTGTTCTAAAGTTTGATTCTCATAACCCAGAATAATAGAAAAAACTTTTTTTGTTAAAAAATACCTGCAGTGAATCATTAGCTTTTTGAACCATGTTTTAACATTACTAGGTTGAAGTATTAATCTATTATTTCAGATTTGCATGGATTTATAAGTCATTGACCCCATTCTTCATTTTAACTCTTTATGGTATTCATGCATTGTATTTTTGATTTAGCTCTTAATATCATTGTTGCCTTTTTGCAGATAATGTCGTCGTTGGCCCAGAGTTTAGATAGTAAAAGTAAAGACTGGTGATTTTTAACAGATGTGTATGTGTTTTGCAGTGCTGAGGAATGTAAACAGGTGTGTTGGGCTTTGAGAGATTTCACCAGGTTATTCCGATAGCTGCGCTCTTATACCACCTTGCCTGTCTTCCACGGTGAGTCATTTTTGCTCTGTTGTAGATTTTGCATGTCTACTAGATAGTGTGGTGTTGATAGTTTTTATCTAATGGTTAGTTGACGAAGGCTATAATATATAAGTAAATTGTAAAGTGGTCCTCATTAAGCTGTCTTTTTTAATTGTATCGCCTAAAGCAGGGGTGTCAAACTCAAATTCATCGGGGGCCGCATCAGCCGTTTGGTCCCCATCAAAGGGCCGGTTGTATCTGTAGGTCTATGTGCCCCCTTTTATAGTGCCCAGCCATCTGCCCCCTCCATTTACTTTACTTACCTTTTACTTCTTTCTTTCTTTTACTTCTTTCTTCTTCAGTCTGGCTCCTCTCCGCGGCGTCCGCGCGCTCCTCTGATCCCTGGAGATGTCGGACGGACGTCACGTGATGACGTCACGTCCGACACCCAGGGAGCAGTGCGGGGCAGGAAGAAGTCGGGCCAGTTCCCGGAAGGTAAGTAAAATTTTTTTTTTTTAACTTGAGCCATTTTTTAAATGAATTTACTCCGTGCAGGCACGGAGTAAATTCAATAGAAAAAAAAAAAGGGGAGGCTGCAAGGCTGGCGGCGGCACCGCGGGCCATCAGACGAGGTCTGGCGGGCCGGATTTGGCCCGCGGGCCTTGTGTTTGACACCCCTGGCCTAAAGCATGATGATTCTGATATCTGAATAGTTCAGCCAGATATAAATGTCATGCAATGTAACGCACACCACTGAGCACGTATTTTAGATTTACGTACTGTACAGTTTAAGCTGCATTCTCTCCTGGGCCGTTTATTTAGGATTCAGGATTAGTTAGGGAAAAAATGTTTTTGCCTCTTCTCATGCTGCATTTTATCCAGATTTATTTCTATACCTTAAGTGAATATATAACTTGTGATTGCAATAGTTTTTATTAAATAATACATTAGATTCAAATGTAATAAAAGAATTTGCAGTGCTTAAATACAGTTAATGACACAGCCCATCCCTTTCTCACCACTGATGCTACCAAAACACTTGTATACCCCCCTTAATTATTTCCTGCCTTGGCTATTGCAACCTCCTTCTTTCTGGCTTCCCCCACTCTTGTCTCACCCCCTGCAGTCTACTCAATGCTGCTGCAAGACTTATGTCTTAAAAGTCCACCTCCGCATTCCCTCTCTTTTAAACACTACACTA
>WWET01003275.1:34685-51828 GCA_011038615.1 Limnodynastes dumerilii | reverse complement strand
CCTCCAATACAGCATCCATTTCAAGCACATCACCCTTACCTGCAAAGCTTTCTCCTGTCTCCTACATGTCTAACCTCCTCTTTACTCGTGCCGCCTCCCTTACCAACTGATAACCATGACCCACTTTCTCATATTCTTAGATTGTATGATTTTGCAAACAGGGCCCTCTATCCTCCTCTTACCTCATTTCTGTCTCTGTACAAGGAGAGAGAGTTGCGTACTGGCACTATTGACACTAAATCAAAAGATCTCTTCCCTATCATAAGGGAGGTGCTGTGAGGTATAAAGAAATAACTGATGAGGGAAAATACCCCAAAAGGGTAACCAAAACCTGTAAAACAGGCATCCCTGTGAGGTGAAAGAAACCCCTATTGGCGCTCTGGGTCTTGTTAAATTGTATTATTTTATGTGGAAGATTAAAATATAACCTTTATTCAATCAGAATTAAAAAATTGTCTGCCCCAGGGAAATATTAATAAAAAATAAAAAATTCCTATAGTGCAAAGCACCGAAAAAATGTAAAAAAAATAATGCACGTGTAATTGGCCCACAAAGAGACCTATTTGAATGTTAATGTTAATCATTAGTCTCTTGCTTAGTGCTATTAATATTAATCTCTGATACAGTGGTCACAAATATGTAGTCTATCCTTTAAATAGAAGTCTTCTGTTGCCCGGTATAAATCATAAGCCTGATTCCAGGGTTATATCATTTGAATGCTGTTATTGCAAGTATAAATTCTCCCATATGCCATAGGCTGAAGGAACCCCCAAAAAAGATACCGGGTTTAAAATATATAAATTCTGTAATACCAATTAGTGGTTATGGGGTACCCCAATCTTAGCCTTAATATAAAAGAATGTGTAATATGATGTCTGCTAAACAGACAACAGGCTCTAGTGATTCACACCAATTATTTGGGTTATAGAATTCAAAATTAATTCACTTTAGGTATACATAATTGTCCTGTATGTTATAGGTTTCAGAGTATCCCAGTAAGATATTATCTATCCAGAAACAAAAA
This sequence comes from Limnodynastes dumerilii, assembly GCA_011038615.1. Lineage (NCBI taxonomy): Eukaryota > Metazoa > Chordata > Amphibia > Anura > Limnodynastidae > Limnodynastes > Limnodynastes dumerilii. The sequence goes on along the minus strand of WWET01003275.1, from coordinate 50,804 downwards.
TGTCGGAGGTTGAAAATGACAATATGAGAACTATAGGATACCTAAATCACAATTCAGCACCACAGTACACCACAATTGTCTCACGGTCTGAAGTTTATATTCTCTAATATCGGGGCGCTCCGATCGGAACGTTCCCCATTATTATCAATTATATAGATTAATCTGTTTAGCAAACAGAGCAATAAGCTAAAGTTATTTCAAAGTTCAGATACCTAATAATCGGATCGGCTGAGTTCAAGTTTAATACATAGGTAGTCCGCTTAACAAACGGAACAGTGTATCACAGTTATTAAATTACAATAGTTGCTAATTATAATGATCATCTAAGTTTACATATGATAGTATCTCTTTCTTTATTAGTATCCAAATTATGATCGTTCGTAATCAGACCTAATGAGTTCAGATTTAATAAACTGGTTTACAAGGAAAACTATCATATCACAACTCAGATGTAAATAGCAATTGTCGCAATCGAATAACAGACATACTGTTCCGTTTGTTAAGCGGACTACCAGTTTATTAAATGTGAACTCATTAGGTCTGATTACTAACTATCATAATTTGGATACTAATAAAGAGAAATATTTTCCCTCATTGCTCATTTCTGTCTCTACCTTGATCAGTCAATCAGAATTGTATTGTGTTCTCATATTAAATTTAGTGTAAATAAACTTATTTAGTGTAATAAATCCTGTCTCACTTGTCAAGTCTGTTACCTGTACAATGCTTTGGACCCTTTGTAGCGGCTTTATAAATAAAGAATAACAATTCTTTTGAGTAGTGGCTGAACAAAACCACACTTAGACTTAATGAGACAAGTTTGATAGTCATTAGTGAGGTTAGAGGAGCAGGTCTGACACATGCAAAAATGTTCTTTATTTACACACTGCAGTTTGACTTACTTATTTTTCTGTCCCTGCCTTTAGTGAAGATCGGTTACCCAGCCCACTCAGACGGCACCTCCTGAACAGAGAACCATTGTGGATTGGCTTCTATACCCCCCTAGTGTGCGATGCCAAATGGGGGACACAGAGCAAAAGAGAAAAAGCTGCCAGGCAAGCTTTGAGGATGGCGTCCCTGTGTACCGTGTGCTGAAGATAATATAACAAAACTGGGAAAAAAAACCTTAAGTTATACCCCTTCACTTCTGAGCAGGGCAAGTGTTTCCTGCAGAGCTGTGGTGAAAAGTTATTGCTATAAGTCACTTCCACAGCAGTAAGGCACTCCATGAGCAGCCAGTGCCAGATGTGTACTGATGTCCCAATCCCCCCCACAGTGCCAGGTTGTCCTAGACCGCGGGGGTGAAGGGGTTCTCAAGGCAATGTCGAGTGCCCAAGCGCCACATATGCATTTTGGGATGGGAGGGATTGGGGAAAAAGGAGGTGGGGGAAGAAGGGTTTAGAGCTTTCCTTGATGGACTCGTTTTAAAATATAAAAAAAAAAAGAAATGCAAGAAAATACTAAAAAAATGTAATGATTTAAAAAAAAAAAAAGTACAAAAAAAAAGAAAGCCGTCAGATAAAATCCCTGGTTGGCAAAATTTAAATTTGCGTGGATGCAAACAGAGAAAAATATGCAGCTAAACTTTCTGTGAAATGAAAAAAGTAAAATGTGCAAAATAAAACTTATAAAAAAAAAACCTGTGTATTGTTTTGAAATAATCCAAGGAAGTATTAACACTTCCACAAGCACACAAGTCAGTAATGACTATCATAGAACTCCCCAGTATCACTATATCAACACTTATTACCTTATGACTAATGTAAGGGGCAAGCTACTATTATTCACAAGTAGACAGATTTCTAGGTACTCACTGTGAGAATAGTGATACATTAGTGAAAAAAATGGGAAGTGTTATTTAAGTGATGCAATATGCAAAGTTTTTTCATTTTTTTTTTTTTATAATGAGTTAATTCTGGTCTTTGTGGTTAGTGCACACTTCTCATACAGACCATTGGTCCACAGCAAGAGACCTTTTGCAATATAGAAAGCCTTCAAAGCTCGCCATCCCCTCCTTTAACAATCTAATATATGGTAGGCTTTGTAAATGTGTTATTATCTTGAACTAAAATGTGAAAAATACATTTTTATAAAGCCACTACATAAAACGTGGCAGTAATTGCTAACTTCTGTATACCACCACCTAGAGTGTGAGTGTGTATGTGTGTGCGCACTGTATCATCAATCAGCCCACAATATAATGACCTAAAGGCCTGATCGCTTTACTACATACTTATGGAAAGCAGCAGTGTTATGGCTAAAAAAATTAATTCATGTCATTTTACTGACTTTTTTTAAATACATTTTTAAATGTATAATATTTTAATATTTGGCAATAGGAGTGTCAGATATGTAACTATTTTGCAACATTTCCTGTGATTATGTCAGCTTTGTTTTCACATCTCTGCAGATTGTGGTGGTAAGCTCGATTTTTGATTTTTTTTGTTTAGTTTATTTTATTTTTATTTTTTTACCTATGCAGCTCACTTATATACAGACCCTCCAACATGACCCATTTCATTAGGTACACAATGTTCTGCTCCTGAGCTTCTGTTACTATGGTAACCACTGTTTTTGAAGAGAGAAATATTTTTCAAATATCAGTTAATTCATTAAATTCAGGTGAGTGAGAGTTGAAAACGCAGAAGCGGAGTATTGTGTACCTAATGGAATGGGTCATGTTGGAGGGTCTGTATGTAGATGCATGGTCCTAAACACTGCAAGAAAATCACATTGGCTTGCAATATGTGTGTGTATATTTGACATTTATAATATGCCAGATATTTATGTGCCTTGCCAGCATGGGATCATTAGTTTTACATAAATTGGTCTAAACACTGAAATCTGTTTACGCAATTCATACAAACAGAATTGAAATACACTGTACTGACAGTTGTGAAATTTTTGTAAGTTGTGGGACTCATTTTAAGGAGTATTTTAGTATTTCATAACAAAGTATACAGGCCTGCATTTTAGACAAGATTTTATTTCACCTAAGCAAAATAAACATGAAAAATATCACTAATTACAAAGCATGTTTTTTCTTTACTTAAAACCTAAGAAAATCCATTTCATTTAAAAACATGACTCATTCACATAATGAATTCCACTGAAATTGCAATAAGCTGGAAAAGAGAAGTGAAAACAAACAGTAGCCCAAAGCAAATGATCTGTTCCTCTTGTATTTTCCTTCTACAATACCACCTTATAAACTGACACTAAACAATAAATGTTCCACATAAAAGAAATAGTTTTACACAAAGTAGAGAACATTGTTATATAAATCCTATCCACACATGTGGAAAAAGAAAGGCAATTCCACATTAAAAGATCACACAGGCAGTTTAAAACTGTAATTGTCCCGCAAACTATCTGTTATGGTACCTCCATATTAAAACGATGATGTGGAAGAATTCTGTTCCTGAGAGCTGCAGCAGAAGCAAATGTGACACTTTCTACTCCCTTCCAAAATAGAAAGTGAAATATGTTGTTGTAAAAGCAGCCATTTCAACCAGTTTTTGTACATGAATTGTTTTGTCCACTTGCTGGTTTCTTACAGTAGTGAATGTCACCGGAAATAGTTTGTTGTAATCTCTATTGTAACACCAAATATTCATGAGTCATAATCTAAACATGGATTGGCAGATTGTTTTTCAAAATTTACTGCATACTTCCTGTATGCATGGGCCATGGACCAGAGTCTATGTCGTCTCTAGGATTGGGTCCAACCCTCTCTGGGACCATTAGTTGAGCTTGCTGGCTTTGCCACAGTTGATGAAGTTCCTTAAACTGTTCCACCATTTTGTCCTTTAGGTCTGGATGTGAGATCTGTAGTTTTATACTGTCTGCTGACCAGGAGGATTCTCCTGTAAAGATTTCAGATAAAAGGCGAGCAGCCACAGGTATTACCTAGAACAATAAACAAATACAGGAATTGTGTAATAACCAATCAAAATGTGCTAGTTGTATTTACTGACAAAATATAATGCTCATTAGAATAATAAAAAAAAAAAAACACAAAAACTTTTGTCTGGGAAGGAAGAAGAATGGCTAATGAATATCGTAAATACCTGCACGGTAATTAGCTTTTTCTCTTTAGGCTTTTTGTCTGGCCATTCCTCCCCAAAGCAGAAGAAGATCTCATATGGAGGCAACATGTTTGTCTGTCCTTTCTGGCAAGCAATGAGCTCTAAGAACAAAAATACATAAGTGATAACAAATGACAGCTACATCCTTGTTTATTAAAGGCAAAACTATTTTACCTTTGTCTTCTGACATACACAAAGCATGTAAACTACCAACTATTATGATGGCCTACAGGATTAAATAATGTAAGATGTCCCCATGGGACCTCCCTTTTTACAGTTGTGTGTTGTAATGTTATGCACCTCTTTTATGTGAGTTTCTACATTAAATATTGAATCTACTTTTATTCATTTTAAACCAGTCTGAGTATTGAAATGGATGTTATTTTCTTTCATACATGATAAAGCCTGTCTGTAAAGGCAAAGACAGGATCCCAACTTATCAAAGTTTCTTATGCGCTTCCACTAGCCCTTGTGGCTCTCCCAGCAAACTTTGTAAGGTGTCAACTATGGCCATGCAGTCAAAGAATTCTGGGACACAGTTCACAACACCACCACAGGTTGGCCAAGCCTGCACTAGCTAGTGCTTCCTAAACACTTTGTAGGTCTGAGAAGGAATTTATTAAGTACATTACAATCATTTTTCTTTATCAAACTTTAACAATTCACCCACTTCTTGACTTTCACTAACACCTCTATGCAGAAGACACTCAAATCTATCTCTCCTCTCCCGACCTCTCCCCCTTTCTCCTGTCCATGGTATCAGATTACATCTCGGCCATCTCCTCATGGATGTCCCAGCGTTTTCTCAAACTTAACATGGACAAAACAGAAATCGTAGTCTTCCCTCTACCCTAATATCTCCGTTACTATTAGCGACTCCACCATCTCCTCCACCCAAGCCTGCTGCCTGGGTGTCAACCTTGACTCCTCACTTTCCTTCACACCCCACATCAGCGTGCTCTCACTGTCCAGCCGCTTTCACCTCCGCAGCAGAGCTCACATCAGAGCCGCCTTAACCACTGATGCCACTAAAACGCTATTTCACTCTCCTGTCTCAACTACTGCATCATTTTGGTTTCTGTCCTCCCTCTGTTCTGTCTCGCTCACCTGCAATCCATACTAAATGTCACAGCTAGACTGATCTTCCTCTCCAAACACACTGCCTCCACCTCCCCTCTCTATTTCTACAATGGCTTTCTCTTCTCTTCAAGCTCCTCACAACTTACAAGGTTCTCTCCTCCCTTATCTCCATCCACACTCCGCTGACCCCTCTGCTCTGCGGGTGACCACCACCTCAACTCCAACCTGATAACTACCTCTCATTCACGCATCCAAGATTTCTCCCGGGCCGCCCCTCTGCACTGGAACAACCTATCATACAATCCAACAAACCAATCATTTAAACCAGTGTTTCTCAATCTCGGTCCTCAGGGACCCCTAACAGTGCATGTTTTCCAGGCGTCACTGCTGGAGCACAGGTGTGTTCATTACTAACGGTCACATTTTAAAAGCTCCACAGGCGCTGCTCATTATATCACTTGTGATTCTTTAAGGAAACCTAGAAAATATGGACTGTTAGGGGGTCCTGAGGACTGAGGTTGAGAAACACTGATTTAAACGCTCCCTCAAAACACACTCCTTCAGGCTAGGCTACCCCTTTCCTCTAGCTAAGCTTACCTGCCCTCCCCATCTTCATCCCTGTGTCTCCTGTTTGTTTACCCCCTCCAACTTAGCATGTTAGCTTCTCCCTCCTGTCATCACGCCTCTATCTTGTCTTCATTAATTCACACCTTTTCTGTCTATCTCTCCCATTATTCATCTGCTCCTACATTTTACATTTTCATATTCTGCTTTTTTTGAACTGTATTCTATTTTTGTATTGTCCTTATATTTGTGAACATGTGCCCTGTCTATTAATTGTATTTTATATGTAACTATTTGCTTTCCTATTGCCTTTGGGGATACCCTGTGGCGCCTTATAAATAAACGTTAATAATAATCAGAGTGAACTGCATCTCCCCTCTACATCCTGGTCACCAGGTTTTTTACTTTTTATTTATTTATTTTTTTAAGTAGGCTTTCTTTGCTAGGACTGCTAGACAGCCCTTCATTATTTATTTATTCTTCATTATTTATTCTTCATTATTTTTCTTGACTTTTTCTTCTCCTTTTGTATTCATTGTATGCTGCTGATAGAGGGAAGCAAGGTGCTACTGTGTGGCTACAGAGCGATCCAGCTCGTTTTGTATCCGCACAAGGACGTTCCTTGCAGCAGACAGATGTGGGGACCCTCTCCTGCTCCACAGAGCCACTAACGCTGCACTCTTTCAGAGAGTAGACAAAATGCAAAGAGACATCCAAGATGAGGGCTGCCACCTTTACAGCCTTCCAGTGGTGGCTGGTTGTTGGCTCTCATCTAGTGGGTCATTCTGACGACAAATGTTAGTCTTTCGGTATGGGGAAGGTTCCCATGCTGTCAGAGGATATCAATATAGCCCAGTGCCAACATATCTGTCATTAGCAACAGGATGTCCAGGCAGCATGACCTGTATTGGCGTACGTACTAGGGTTTCTTTTGTTTTGCGAAGCCACTGCCCAAGGATTAAAAGCTTGGAAGATGGGATCCATTACATATGACGATCTCTTCCATGCAGGTAAGATTTTATTAATTTTTTCATTTGTAACGAGCCGGCCCTTATTTTAATCATGTAGTACAGGGGACATTACAGGCCGCAGCGGGCCCTGGATGGCAAAGCATGCTGGCACTTGTGGTTCTCCAAGCGTCAGCATGCCTTGGTGTGACGTGTGATTTATTTATTTACTAATTTGTAAATATACTTTTTAATTTTATTTTTAATGTTTTGTTTTTTTTTTTTTTGGTTTTTTTTTAACTACTGTACCTGTGCCTCCAACATATACCAAGATTTTCACAGAAGCACAGGTACAATTAATAGCTGCTACGCATATTAAAGGAGAAAAACGCCCATTTTCTCATTTAACTATTGTAGAATTTCCAGTTCTACTGGCGTGGTGCTGTCGGATGCACTAACAGTCATATGGGCAGCCTTGTGCCCATCTTTCTGTGCCTGCTCCTGTTCTGATCATGCACTGTGCTCATTTTGGCTGTGCTTCCATCTGAAAAATAGATGTAAGTGCAGATCTGGATCAGCCCGGGGGTTCAATATTCATAAACACACAGTTATCTGGCTGAATACTTGTAATAATCACTATTAACAGCTGATCACTAGTGCTTGTTACAAAGTATTTATACAGGTAGCTACATGTTTATAAATATTTAACCCTGTATTTTAGATGAGACATTGCTGATTTATCACACTCCTATTTTTTTTATTACTTAGGAGTGTTAGGAGCAAGAGTTTAGTATGTTTACCAGCATTAGGGTTGGAGAAGAGAAAAGCTGTTCATAGGTTAAACCTATTAACATTACTATTAACAGTGGCAACTCCTGCCATGCTTCAGAAAACCCAATTTTCCAGGCTTCCCAAGATAAATTCAGAGAGAATAACTGGTAAGACATAGGGCCTGATCCAGAGCTACGAAATTTTCGCACGACGGGCGAATGCGTACGTTCGTCCGTGCGTATAAACATACACGCCCCTAACACTCCCATTGTAAAGTACCTGCTTACGGCGGCTATACCCTACACTAGGTACTACCGTCGGCCATACGAATTTTCGCACATAATACGCTGAGCGTACGGGCTTAGCACGCCCATACTGTACAATTTAAATGGCTATCCCCGCCTCCGTGTAGTAAAACGAGCGCCCAGGCGACCGTCATACTGAACGCACGCCCCTCGAGCGAACAATTCACACACAATACGACCGCTATACGCTCATGTCCTCCAGCCGACCGGAAGCTGTCATACTGGGCATGCGCAGTGCGAATTTTCGTACGAAAATACGCAAAAAACGGTCGTACGCTCGCTCGAAATCGGCCAGTTTCGTAGGCCCATAGTCACGTTGATAAAGTAAGGTTAGTATTTCTGAGAAGGAAAGTTTGATCCTGGATGTTGGTAGTGCAATCACCTGCTGTTTTATAGTAAAACATTTTCCACATAACTTTCTACGTCTCCCCCTTCATGAGTAGAGTAGTGTCAAGCAAAGAACTCTGCACACAGTTCTGACTGATCGTGATAGTCACTGTTTTGGACTGACTCACCATGGTGGCCACACCATGTTCCATTTCTATTAAACTACCTGAGCTGCTTCTATTACACCACTGGTGCTGGTGCACTCTGATCTATTGTACTGCTGCTGCTGGCAAGACTCCTTCACAGACACCGCATAACGGGCCTGATCCAGAGCTACGAAATTTTTGCACGACGGGCGAATGCGAACTTTCGCTCGTGCGTATCAACATACACGCCCCTAACACTCCCATAGTAAAGTCCCTGCTTACGACGGCTATACCCTACACTGGGTACGACCATCGGCCGTACGAATTTTCGCACAAAATACGCAAAGCGTACGGCCTTAGCATGCCCATACTGTACAATTTAAATGGCTATCCCCGCCTCCCTGTTGTAAAACGAGCGCCCAGCCGACCGTCGTACTGAACGCACGCCCCTCGAGCGAAAAATTCGCACACCATACGAACGCTATACGCTCATGTCGTCCAGCCGACAGGAAGCTGTCATACTGGGCATGCGCAGTGCGAATTTTCGTACGAAAATACGCAAAAAACGGGCGTACGCTCGCCCGTCGGACAGCAATTTCGTAGCTCTGGATCAGGCCCAACATCACTAAGAATAGCATAAATGTATATCCCCACCCCTTGGGGGTACTTAAAGTAGTTAATAATAAAGGATCAGATCCATGCCTCTGCTACCGCTGTGGTTTAAGCTCCAGCCGTAGTGATAGCCAATGTCTGATGCCGGATCCCCACCCCATTGAGAAATCAATATGGGCGAGGGGAGGCTACGCCCCTTGCTCATAAGAACATATGGGTGACCCCTACCTTAAGATTCTTGCACCACCCCAGTGTAAAAGGGGGATGGTGCGGGAGTCTGGATAATACATAAGGGCTGAAGTCAGCCCTTACTGTGCTATTTATATGCCATTCCGCTCTGAGATGCTCAGCCCCGCCATCTGTTTTTTAACCAGGATGTAATTCTGGATCCAGATCCAACCTGGGAAAACAGCGCCCATGCATTTGCCACTTTCCAAAAGGGGCAATTTCCAATCCTAGAGATCAGAAAACGCTCCCTTGTAAGAGGTCTGGATCCAGTCCATAAATAGTAATATAGGAAAAAAATTTCATATATGATGATTGGACCTGCATGCAAACATTTTTAATGAAATCCAAAAGAAAGCAAGGTAGTTACCAAAACCAAACCACAAGCAATTTTGTGCATTGTGCTAGACAAAAACAAAAGCCCCCGTTCTCACCATTTAGGAAAGTCTCCAGACTAAATAGTTTCACTCTCTTTTCTCTTTCTATGGGATTGGGTCCACCTATGGCGTTGGTTGCACATGGTCCAGACCAAAATACTTTGCACTGACACAAGCGGATAGCATAAATATCCTGTCCTTGCAGGGAGAGGATGAGTCCTCGGTCCATGACATCTAGAAGATGGTTAGTGTAGAACTTCTGCTTCTCATTACTAATTTCATCTGTTCCAGGGAACCGAACTTGTTCCAGGGAAATAGGACCAAAAAGCTCCACTTGCTCTGGTGTTGGCTCAAGGTTACTGTAGTAAAGGCGGCAACCATGAGGGTTACTCACTGTCATGGCTCCAGCTTGCTTTCCTCTATATAGAAACTTTATTTCCAGGTCAGTCACTGAAATTAGGAAGTAATCATTTAATCATTCTAAAGACATACAGGACGCAGTATTCCTAAAATACTAAGGTTAGGTTATGCTTCATGCCTTTTCATGATTCTTCTGATAGGCCCTTCTTCCTTTGTAATAGGAAATAGATTGAGTAAAGAAAGCATTTATGGATCAAATTAATAGCATAGCATAGCATATATTGTGTGATATATGCAGCATATATTGTGTGATATATGCAAAAGCAGCCTTTATTTTTGCTGTATGTATGTATTTCCACCCTTTGTCTTTTAGAATGGTGAGCCAGATTCACACCTAAGAAGCAGTCGCTTCTTAGGTGCCTCTCTTTAGTAAAGGACCTACTGCGCATGAGTAGTAGGTTTTTTACTCAATCTATGTACCAGTTTTGTTCGTAGATTGCCTCCGGGCAGTCTTTAAAGCGTCTGGAATATTTTATGTATAAAGAGGTGGCGTTATGCCACTGGGGGGAGGGATTTAGAGTAGCCGGGGCGTCGGGTAGCGGCAATGTCCGTGCAGACATTGCACGGATAGTTAAGGTAGCCCTATAGCACTCGTACGTGCCATAAGGTACCTAAAAAAGGGGGGTGGGATGGGGGCAGGATAGGTGAGTTAGGTGCGAGTCTGTCCACCCCTAACTCACACCGGATCTGTGAATCCAGTCCGGTTTGTTTAAGAAAAAATGGTCTCCTTTTTCCACTATGTCTAATTCTATACAAGGCCAATTTATCTGCAGTCGTAGAATTTATTCATGGCATTTTACTGTTTCAATTTAAATCTGTAATATTGAAGTTTTATGTTCTTAACATGTATTAAGATAATTTCAAATATCAGATATGTACATTACTTATACTCACATGGTAGCATCTGAGGACTAATCAGTAAGTCTGGTATTCCCTGTTCTATAGTTTGTGGCATCACCCCTTGTATAGGAAGTGCTGCATCTTGTGCTGACTCATGACCCCTTGTAGGCACCAGTTCTGGAAGAGGTAGAATTACAGGCTGTGGCACCAGGCCTTGGGGGGAGAGCTCCACACCAGGATATGCTCCTGAGGCAGCTGGTGTTACTGCTGGATCTATTGCTCTGTGGTTGGGTTGGATAAGGTTTGCGCAGGGACTGAAACTTTGTTCTGACTTCGGCCATATGTAGGAAGGAAGATGGTCTACAAATGGTACAGGAAATGCACATAAAAAGTTATGTCACTTATAAGTAAAAGGCAATAAAGTGAAAAAAAGTTATTTATAGTTTAAAGCAGGCTCCACACTATGCAATGTCCCTGGTGACTGACATAATGCTCTGATGGTCAGGGATATTGTACAGTCACCGCTCACATTATAAGTGACATAGGGCCTGATCCAGACCTAGTTAAGTGCATGAACTTAGTTACACCTGGGCTAAACCATGTTGATTTCAGGGGAGTCACATCTCATCTGCTACAAACAGTATTAGAGTTGAGATGTGATGTTTCCTATCCCAAGTCTAAATAACAGTGTGATAGTAACGCTGGTCAGTATCTGTGTGCAGTAAGCAATTTAAAGATATATCCCTGCATGCAAAGTATACAATTAACTTGGCTCCCCCTAAAATCAACATGGTTTAGCCCTTGAGTAACTAAGTTCATGCACTTAACAAGGTCTGGATCCAGCCCATTCTCTCTACCTATAATTACATACACTACACAGTAATAGGGATGATTATCGTTTAATGTATGGCCAGCTTCTGCAATATCCCCACTGACCAACATAACACTCTGATTGCATAGTGGTCACACACTGCCCTATCTCCCCACATGCTTGCACCAACCTTAATCGGCCCAGTGGGGTTTGGATCATTTTGAAATTAACAATTGGTTAATTGGACCATGTCATACACTTTATAATAACTAATTGCTCCAATTATGGCATATAGTTGCCGGTCCAGATTTTTAGAGTACACACTAAAACAGGTGAAAATGTAAACCTCATCAAAACCCTGTTGGACTGCAGGGGAGGCAACTTTAAACTGTAAATGGTATTAAAGATAAGAGATTTTCTGTCCAAATATTAATCACTGTTCAAAATGAAAGCAGTTCAGTATTTTTATGCAAGAATAAAAAAGAAGTTATTTATGCTCTCTCTCCCCCCCCTCCCCCACGTGACATGGTTTTGTGGATGTGTACATTTCCACCAATTTTGCCTCTTAGTTTCAGACTTGGATCAAATTGCATATTACCAGATGTCATACAATAATCTGGATGAATAAGAAACATAAGCACAGTGCTATGTCACAGTAATGATAATGGGCCTGATCCAGCGCTACGAAAATTCGCAACGACGGGCGAATGCGAACGTACGCTTGTCGTATCAACCTACACGCCCCTAGCACTCCCATAGTAAAGTCCCTGCTTACGGCGGCTATACCCTACACTGGGTACGACCGTCGGCCGTACGAAAATTCGCAGAGAATACGCTGAGAAAATACGCTTAGCACGCCCATACTGTACAATTTAAATGGCTATCCCCGCCTCCCTGTAGTAAAACGGGCGCCCAGCCGACCATCGTAAAAAAAATACGCCCGGCGAGCGAAAAATACGCTAACGATACGCCCGCTATTCGCTCATGACGCGCGGGCGACCGGAACCTGTCATACTGGGCATGCGCATTGCGAATTTTTTGACGAAAATTCGCTTACGATGAGCGTACGCTCGCTTGCGAGCGTTGCTCTGGATCAGGCCCAATGTCACATGCTGCCACATACATTCTTAGTAGATTATCTATTATGAAGCTGTGTCATAATTTTTGTTAATTTTCTAAAGCTCCGGTAATCCCCAACTATTTTAATGACTCACCGCTTATATCAAGCATTGGGAACTTGTGGTCGATCTATACAGAAGACAGAAAATATAAATTATTGACATAATTAGCTAGTCATTTATTTAAAAAAAAATGTCACTGAAGACATTTAGAATGGTCAGCATTACATAAAATGAAGTACATATAGCATGTAGAATTAGGGCTAATAAGGCACATTTTTATAGTTTTTTATGGCCATAACCCTAAAGCAATAATAAACTATTACAAAGTATATTTAAAATACTGAATTTGGGTTTTCCTAAAAAATCCAATATGAAAAAACACTGTTGATCTCTTAGAGCAACTGACAGGTATCTTCTGTCAACAGTAATATTTCCTTAACGGCATTACATTAGAATCTACCGAGGAGGAAAGGGATCTAGGAGTCATTATTTCCAGTGATTTAAAGGTAGCCAAGCAATGTAACAAAGCAATGAGAAAGGCAAGTCAGATGCTTTGTTGCATAGGGAGAGGAATTAGTGGCAGAAAGAGAGAAGTAGTGATGCCCCTTTATAAATCATTGGTACGCCCTCACCTAGAATACTGTGTTCAGTTCTGGAGGCCATATCTCCAGAAAGACATAAATACATTAGAGACTGTGCAAAGAAGAGCAACTAAAATAGCCCATGGCCTTTGTAACAAATCATACCAAGAAAGGCTAGAGGAACTAAACATGTATAGCTTGGAGCAGAGAAGGGAGAGGGGGGACATGATAGCAGCTTTCAAATACATCAAGGGTTGTGACCAGCTAGAGGAGGGTACCATTTTTCAAAAGAAAAGGTGTAATAGAACACGAGGGCATGAATACAAACTGGAGGGTGGTAGATTCAAAGGAAATGTGCGGAATGACCACACTGAAAGGGTGATAGAAAAGTGGAATAGCCTCCCATCTGAGGTGGTTGAGGCCAATACAGTAGAACAATTTAAACATGCTTGGGATAAATATAAGGGTATCCTATATTGTAAACCAAATTGAGGGTAAATAGGGTCTAGGGTCAGTATAGTTTTGAATAAACAAATGGGCAGACTAGATGGGCCATGTGGCTCTTTTCTGCCGTCACTTTCTATGTTTATATGTATGTTTCTATGTAACAGTCAACCTGTGTCATTGTGAATGACCAAGTTAGTCTGTGATTTGGTGACTGCTGATAGAGCTGGTTGGAAATAGCTTTGCACGCAAATGTGCTAATCCAGAGTTAAAAGTAATTAGAAAAGGATAATTACTACTTATCTCTGCATTGGCAAGAAAATGCATCCTTCAGTGTTAGTTGCAGGCTTCTCTTCATCTGTAACCCTTTTCATACAAGAACTTACCTACATTTTTAAAATTAATCCTTTACCACAGGGGAAAAGAGGGTTAAAAACTTTTTTTTATGACTTGGGAATATTCGCATTGAATATTATCAAATAAAAATTTTTAATACACCACATGGCATTGTATTAGTTTTGGGAGATTCTTACCTCTTCCTCCTCATCACATCCAATTTCATCAGGTAAAGGCTCTGCAGATAAAGAATGACCAAGCACGATTAAGAAAGTGGACACAACACAAGGCTGCTAAGACAGAATTCTATAAAGAAATATATGCCAGTTCCCTGTCTGCCTTCTGAGTATATGTCAATAACTACAGCATCCCTTAGCCAAACATTAATATTAATAACTTAAAATTCATGGGTTTACAATTCTGAATAAATATATTCATAATATATTAATCCTGTATAAACAATACAGGAGAAGAAAAACACCCCACTCAGCACTAGAGTGGCTGAAGCTGCTACAATTTGCAGTGTTACACCAAACGGTTCTAAACAAAAGATGTAGAGAAATCACTACAGTGCTGCCTCTGAAAATATCAAATAATGCAAAAGTAAAATATAGAAGTCAAAAATGAAAGACCACTTGGAGTCTTTATACAATATCCATCAAAAGTGCTGTCATTCAGATCTCCCAAAGTAGAAAAGCTCCTCAATAAAGGATCTATTATGGGTGTGGGTCCCCGTTCGGCCCTAGTTCGATAGGGCTGATCTCTCCCAGCCAGGTTTGAACTAGCTGAGATATCGATTGCTTATGCCTCGATGAGGCATAGCATTCGATCCGCGGAGCACCGAACACGGTGCTCCGATAGGTAAATGGAAAAAAGTAGCCTTTCCCTAATTCTGGCCCTAACCCTCCCCTTCCATTACCCTAACCCCCAATTACCATAGCCTGACTGTAACCCTAACTTTCCTTCTCCCTAGCCTGACCCTAACCCTCCCTTCTTTATAGCCTAACCATAAGATCCCCCTCCCTGCAGCTTGACCCTAGCCTTCCCCTTTTATGGCCCTGACCCTAACCCTTCCTTCCTAAGAGCCTAACCCTAAACCCCCCTTCCCCAACATTTAAAAGTCCCCGGAGAAGTTACTCACCTCTCTGGAGCTGTTAGCATCGGCGGGTCTGTGGCGAAAATGAATGTCAGACTATGCCGATCGGCATACTAAGCCATTCATTTAAAAAATTATATAAAACGGCTGCCATTTGAAATAGAGACAGCCAAAAAGAAACTATTGGTTATCTGTATTTCTAAAAGCAGCCGTTCGGACTGGGGACTGGCAACAATACAGGAACCCCTTTTAAAAATCCTAGGTAAAGACAAAACCCCCGATAGTTGGTATAAGGTCCTGGGAAGCAGGGCTGGCTATTGTCCTGGTAAGTTCCTGGCAGCGTTCAGAATCCACATGTAACACTCCCATGACGCGTTTCAGCCGACCAGGCTTCAACCTTTCACTGTAGTGAATTTTAGATGTTTCAGTTACACTTTTTTCTTCTTTTAGGTTAATTTTTTTTTTAGTAATAAATACAGTGGTAAAATAATTTATCCTATCATTTATTTAATACCAAAATAAATTTATATATATATTATTTATATTTGGATTACACCATATTTTCTTCTATTTCTTTTTTTAGTTATTGGTACAGACTCATTAAGGATAGTTTAATTATTATTATTTTTTTTATGTCTGTTATTAGCAATTTTCACTTCCATAAGGAACCTTATTAGCTTTCTCTTCCTTTTCCTTTTACTAACACTTCCGGCACAAATTTCATACACATTTTTAATTTCCCTAAAGCCTTTACACAATAATTGGTTCAATTTTGCTGCATATGTGAATGATTATTAAGTTACACTGGACATCGTCTTTCCTAAAGATCCATTTCTTTTTTTTATCACCTATTTTTTAAATTAATATTAACAGTGTTTTTTGTACAAACAACAACAACAAAAAAACCAAAGAGAAAACATTAAATAAAAACAAAAAGAAGAGAAAAGACATATATTCTAAATATATATATCAAATAATACAATATGTCATTATTAAATTCATAAGGTAGCTATAGGAGTATACTATGT
>WWET01003275.1:0-17618 GCA_011038615.1 Limnodynastes dumerilii | reverse complement strand
AGATGATCCGGTGCGCTCTCCGCTGTCCCTCCAGATGAAGATGAAGAAGCAGTGCCCGCCAGTGTCCTGAATACCCCCAGGCCGGTAAGTCTGTTAACTCTTTTCATTATTTTTTTTCATTAAACAATTAGCGGTAATTTTTTATTAATTAGCGGTATTTAATGATTATTTTTTTAAAGGGGGGCATTAAATGTTTAGTTTTTTAAGGGTAGGGGCAGCTGAGTATGCTGATGATTGTAGCACTACAAGCATCAGCATGCTCTTCAGCGTTTAAAATCCACTAAAACCCGGGAAATTCCTGGTGATGTGAAAGGGTCAGACCCGGGAATTTCCCGGGTTTTTGGTGGACTTATAATGCTGCCATGTGAAACACACGGCACTGCTCCCAGAAAAGTCCCGGGTACAAAATACCGGGTTTTTCTGGGAGGGTGATGTGAAAGCGGTATTATTCAGGGTTGACGACTCTCCCGGAATGTCCGGGAGACTCCCAAAATTCGGCCAGTACTCCCGGTATCCCGGGAGAGCAAGCAAATATCCCGCACTAGTATACTAGTGTTGCTAGGCACAGGAAAGGACTTGATGACGCAATTTGCGGAATCAAGCCCCGTCCCGACCCCTATTTCAAGTAAAAACGGGTCAGTATGAGCCAGGGGGCGGAGCCTAATGATGCGATTTGCGTAACCCGCGTCATTAAGCCCGCCCCCTGCATGCGTCGCTAGCTTCTCTCCGGGATCTCCCGGAGCGAAGCTGCCAAATGTCGGCAACCATGCACTTATTTAGTGATCATGCCTGATCAGTGCAAAGTACACAAAATCATTTAATTGCATCTTTTAAAAAGTTTAATTTAAACGATCAAGCCATTCAGTACTGATGGCTCAACCTTACTTAGTACTTCTTTAGAAAGGGGTGTTCATAAACAATATTTCTACTATAAATAACATTGAACCTGTACTTACATCTGGATGAAGCCTTAGAATTGAACTTACTTTTTGACTGTTCTGCTAACATTCATAACAGACTTGTGGCCAAGTCCGCTTCACATGCAAATTTAGGTTCACCTTTGGATCAGTCATAAAACACACAATATGTGTGGCCTATTTTATTAAATGCAGGATGTGTTGTTATTACATCTCACAAGGATAACACCCAATGTGCAATAAGCCCAATCATGTCTAAATGTTAACAGTTTTTAAAATAGAAACATTTTGATTGACAAAAAAATTCATGAGCAAATCTTTAAAACATGGAATCAATCACATCAGAAAGTGATTTATTATAATTATTATGATGAATAATAATAATAATAATAATACAGTTAACCTATACATGCCAATAGTAATTTTTTTTTTATATATCATGTTATTCTGAATCATACAGCATTGCATTGAGAGAATATTTGTCATTCATATCAGTCCCTGCCCCATAGCAATATTCAGAATATCCTGTGACTGATACACACACACCAGCCAGTAAACCTACTGGTGCTATATGTCTTTGTAGTGTGAGAGGAAACACACACAAACATGAGGAGAACATACACAATCTACACAGATAAGACAATTGTCCAGAATCACACTTCCTGTTGCACTACCATGGAAAAAGTCAGATAATTTGATGTACTTTACTGTATGTGACACAAATGTTTCTGACTTATGACTTGTTCAACAACAAACATGCCTTAGAGAAAAAGGGCCTGATCCAGACATACAGGCACCTTACGGAAGCCCGAGGTCTGCACGGCCGCCATCATAGCGGGGAGAAATCTAGACACTTACATGTCCAGATTCCTACCCTAACTATTACGGCCGCATTGCTGATCATAACGGGGTTCCTCCGCCCTGTTCCCTAATTTGCATGCCTGTCTCCGCCTTGACTGCGGAAAATACGGCATGCATAAAAGGGGAAAACCCCCTTTTCATAACAGCTGGCGGCCGTAACTATAGATTTACGCCCGCTGGCCATTAAGCAACCGTATGAAGGTTGTGTCCATGCGCACAACCTTCAAAGCATAGAAATTACGGCCGAGTCGGCCGTAATTCCCTGGGCTTAGGTCTGGATCAGGCCCAAAGGCCCTGATTTAGAGATTGAATATAAGAGAGGAAAGTTACACCTGGGCAAAGCCATGTTGATTTCAGGGGGAGTCAAATTAATTGTATTTTAAGCATGCAGGGACAATATTTTGCTTTTGCTTATTGCACAAAGATACTGACCAGCTTCACTTTTACGTTGTTATTTAGACTTGGGCTGGGAAACATCACCTCTCAATTATAATACTGTTTACAACAGATGAAATTTGACTCCCCCTGAAATCAACATGGTTTTGTCCAGGTGTAACTTTCCTCTCTTATCTTCAAACTCTGAAGCAGGGACAAAATTATTTAAATCAATTGTTTGTTCACAATACCCCACTACCCTCAGGAAGACCCTTAGTGCTATTGGCACTACAGCTAGTTGTGTGCAGGAGAGGGGTCCAACGCTTTTTTGGGGGTCTGATCCCATAGGGGAACCAGCAATGGTGCTAACTGTCCTCTGGCTTTCAGGAATCACAGTGGGAAGACCTCACACAGCAGGAAGCCCCCTATAGGCTTCCTGCAGTCTAGGCTGGTAAAGCCTAGTGCTGGTAGAGGTAAAGTCGGGGGGAACCAATGCTGGTTGTTCCTCCAATTTTCTATATCCAAATTTGTTGGCCAGTAATAATTATCATTATTAGAAGAATTGCGAGAGTGATTGATGCATGTAATGTTCCTGTTGTTCAGTTCAGGGAGTATTGGCCATCCTACCCTGTATAACTAAACTGAAAGCTGTCACACATGGGTTTTTTAAAAATTAAAGGTCATAAGTTGACCATTAAGTCTCTTTAGTAAGACCTATAATTCTCATTGTGGAATAAAAGTCATACGATCCATATTTAGACTCTCTTTAAAAACTAAAATGTACCTGATGGCAAACTGATATAGGAAATAATAATGCCTAGTAGATCACATGTCCCCTAATTTCTTCTAATATTACAAGTAGGAATTTAATGCATGGACATTACAGTAATGAGTATAAGTTCAAAGAACTCTTTCAATTATATTACCATATTTCTCATGCACTTACAACTTATGTAGCTAACAGATTGGTAAAAAAAAAGGCATCTTATCTATCAAGGATGCTGTATCAGCAAACAAACAAAGTGAGGCACCTTGGCCCTGATTCAGACTTAGGTTCGGAAGGGGACTTAGGCGCTCATTCCCATTGGGTACATGCACAGTACTAACAATTGCTGCACTTACACCAAAGAGGTGTTAAGTGCAGCTCTGGATCACCCACAAATGGCAAGTCCCTCCCAGCAGATGTTAACAGTTACACACCAGTGAGGACATAGCAATCAAAGAATTACCCCCATTAAATTTCAAAGAATTACCTCCATTAAATTTCCAATAAGGCACATTACAGTTACAGAGAGATACAACTGGACCCAACTCTCAAAGTGACACTGGCAGCTCCCAGCAGTCCTTGCTCGGCATAACTAAACACCAAAACAACATTTATTAGTTTTAAAATATTTTTATTTTACCATATATTATTTTGTTTGTCATCTATCTAAAAGGGCTTAGAAAACTTATCCTGAAAAAAGAAATAATTGAAATGTGCTATACTAACTCCTTGAGAAGACATATAGGGCATGGTCCAGAGCTGCACTTCAGAATGGGAGTGAGTCAACAAGGCGCACACAAGGCTACCTGTCGCCTATGTTCACATCCACGTGCATTGCACTAATGCAACATGGTGTTCCACTATATTTAAATTAGAAAGGGGCAGTTTAGTGCTTCAAGTGCAGTAGCAGGACTAATTACATGCGCTTCAACCTGTATTTTACACCAGCTCAGACTGTAAGCTTGAGTGGTTTAAGTGTAAAAGAGAGGAGATTTGTATTCATTAAATGGCCTAATTTTTTGTTGAAACACATATCTACATGTTTAAAAATTTTAAAGGTTAAATTAAAACATCAATTAATTATTAAACCCTTTTTCTTTGTAAGATATTGCAGATGTTAGGCGTCGTAACTCTGATTGTACGTGCCTTCCTCGTAAATACGTGCGAAGGGGCGGGTCATCCTTACAACGGCCGGAAATATGCTTTGAGGGTGGAGGGAGGCGTTTAAATTATACAGTATGGGCCGGGTTAGGCCGTTACGTGCGACAATCCATTACGCATGACCGTGCTTACGGAAGGAAAAGTTAAGGTAGGGTTTGGTACTCATAAATCTATACCCGGGGAAATGCATAGTACTTACAAACGCGTAAATACGCCACGAGATCTGGATTTGGCCCAATGCATGTAAAGCAGATGGGCAAGGTGTAAATGCAGCAGCCTTTGATTGTAATCAGGTATGATTTACACGTGGCAGACTCTTGTCCATATGTATGCTGGAAATAGGTGCCTGCTTTACATACATTCTTTACAGAGTTGCAAAATTTGCACCTCTGGATAGGAGACACACAGGTCCTGATACAGAGCTATAGGGCAGCAGATGCGCTAATCCACTGCCCTGCCCTCACAGCGTACAAAATGTATAGGCTGCAAGGTCTCCTCATAGCAGCCTATACTGCTTTGCATGTAACAAATGTGCTTTTGTTTTTATTTAGTTTATAATAACAGAGCACACAAAAAATACAGTGTTACATAATGCCTGACTCATGTTTGTCAATATAAATGATGGTTTAGGTTAATGAATCTATTTTAAAAACTTGTGTAGGGATGATTTTTAAATTAAAATGGGGACATTTATTTAAAAAATGTCATCTGTTTTACACATACACCCACTGTGAGCTGGTGTAAAATTTCAGGAAGAAGCTCAGGGAACCAGCCTGCTATTGCACTCGCAGCAGCACTCAACTACCCTCTTTCTAATTTAAATATAGTTGAACTCCCAATCCACCAGCATCTTTCTCTGCTTGCCCCTGTTCTGAACATGCGCAGACCTCATACCCGCTGCACCGCCGTATGTAAAACATTCTGAAGCACAGCTCTGGCTCAGGTCCACAACACTAAATCTCTGGATCAGGTCCATAATGATAGTGCCTGTGTTTAGTCAAATGTACATTACCAATCTTAAAAAAAAATTCAAAACAAACAAACAAAAATGCAAACATTTACATATTTAGATATACCCTCTAGTCAAGTTTGACCTTTATGTACATTTAAAGTCTATTTTAGTCATAGTTTCTTCATATCAAACATACTTACATAATACATAAACTGCTAAAAATTTGCAGTAGGTAGTTTGCTTAATCTCTTAATTTATCTTTTATCCTCATATCTATTATTCCTGGTCAATGTTTAGGCAATAAAGAGATTAAGATAGTTTATCCAGTTTTTATTGCCACAGGTAAAAAAAAAACACACACAGCAACATAGAAACAGAATGTGACAGCAAATCAGAGCCACTTTCCCATCCAGTGTGCCCAGGCAACACATTTATAATAAAAAAACATATATGATTGTTTACAATTCTAATTATTCTCTGAGTGATCTTAATAAACTGTTAACATTATTTGTTATGTACCAGATCTCATGTGACAGTATAAGGTTATGTAGCTCATTTTTGCACTGAGAATGCTATAATAATAGAGGGAGTCACTCTGTACTAATCAGTTGCTTTGAGGCCCAAAGAGCAGAGCTTACCTGCTGTGACCAATCTCCAGACCTGGTATAGACTTCTTTAACACCCTAAGCGACTTCCTCAGCAGCGGGCACAAGGCAGACACTGGCAGCACATTGTAATGGGTGGCGGCTAGGGAAACACTATCACTAAGTTCAGAAAATGTACAGAAAAGCAGAAGTTGGATGTGAAAGCAGAAGGAGAGGTAGGTAGGCGGTGCATTTCCTGCTTACAACTGGGCAGGACAGGGCTTCAGGTGACACGGAGTCCTGCCTCCCTACACATGACAGGTAATGTGCGTCCTCTGTGTCCATAGCTAGCTGGGGTGTTTTATACAGGTAAATGTTACACTGAGACCCACAATACCTCATAGCAGAACAGACTCTGCTTCCTGTGCCTGTGACTATTGTTATGTTACTGACCATCTCAGGTACATTGCTGTGCTGCAGATGGCAGGTAACGTGCTTCCTGTGTCACAGCTAGAGCTGGTCAGAGGTGCTGTGCTTACACTCTGTCCATGGCTGTTATGATGTACATGTACACAGAGCCCTTTCTCCCCGCGGATTAGAAGTGCTGTGCTTACCCTCTGTGACAGGCTCTGTTCATGGCTGTTATGATGTACATGTACACGGAGCCCTTTCTCCCCGCGCATTAGAAGTGTTGTGCTTACCCTCTGTGACAGGCTCTGTCCATGGCTATTATGATGTACACGGAGCCCTTTCTCCCCGCGCATTAGAGGTGCTTTGCCTTCAGTTTGCAAGCCATGGCTCGCTGTTACTTTGTACAATATCCGGTGAATATCACACAGAGCCGATCAGAGATGCTGTGCTTTTACTTTTGTTTATGGTTTGATTTTATCATCAACATTAACACAGGAGTAATGTTTCACTGTGTACATGACATAGCAGTTCTACAATTACTCAGATAAATGGGAGTATGTGTGTGCAGAAGGGAGGTAGAATCACATGCTTTTTTGTTATGACCAAGTGAATTCATATATTATTTTCATAAATGAGACTGAAGTCTATCTACAATGAACGATAAATGTTCCATTGTAAATTGAAACGTGCATTATTTAGGTACTGAAGGCTAATACAAACTTCCACTAATTATACATTTGGAAGTGATCCTGAAACATATACTTCCTTTTTATTAGATGTAAATTCAGGGATTTTTATCACTATGAATGTGTGCTACAGGACAGAGTGACCCTTTTGAATGACTATGTCTGTGTATGATTCCCCTTGCTATCAGATAGGGGCATTCTTCCAGCATTGTTAAATTAGACAGAAGGTGTTTCCATCAATATTTAAGTCATGTCATAATTCTTGTGTGCAGCTTTTTTATCACTATGTTAAAAAAACCTCCTTAATGGGACAAAGTTGGAGGTAAGAACGGCCTGTTTTAGGCAATAATCCAGCTGAAAGAAGCATTTCAGCTGCACCATTGCCTCCTGCTTTTTTTATAGTGAAAATTTACATTCCACAATAGGAACCTTTTCAAATGGTTCAAATCCTGAGAAGTTACCCATTCTGGCAAGGGTTAGGCTGTGGTACAGGAAGAGTTACAGTTAGGTTCCGGAGGGGGGAGGGGGTTAAGGTAATCTGTGGGACAACAATGGTTAAAGGTTGGGTTAAGTTTAGGCTGTGAAGAGGAGGGTTAGGCTTTGGAATGACTATGGCTAGGGTAAGGGGAGGGTTTGGCTGTGGGAAAAGGAGGGTTAGGTTAAGGTGCAGAGAAGGGAGGGTTAGGTTAAGGCAAGAGAATAAGAAAACATACCTTTTGCCTTTGCAGGCTTCAGAAGCTGGATCCATGTTTTCTAAAGGCAGACTTTCGAAAAATGAAAGCAGTTGGTCTTTTATTGTTGCAAAGTGATCTATTGAAGGGCAGATTACTGGAAGCGGAAAACCATGCACTCTAATTGTAACCAGCACTAGCACTTACATCACTGATTACCCCCAAATCAGAGGACCAGCAGTGTGGTGTTCCCGATTGTGAGGTAAACAGCCCTAGATTTCACCAGACTTTGGTTGTAGAACAGGGGCAACAGCAGTGTGGGTGTTGCCAGCATTGTTTCAACCAGCCCCATGCATTTTGCACTAAGGGCTCTATTTACTATTTGCTTAATATTTTAATGAACAAAGCTGTTCGAGGCTCGCTTCAACTAATTTACCAAAACTTACCTGACCTGCCAGGTCCTGCGATGATCTCTGGGCTCATCGCAGGTCACTTCATTCATAGGGCTCTATTTATGGACAGCGCATAAATCTGGGGAGTGATAGTGATCACTGCGTATGCCCAGTGTCTTCATATCGGGACTCTGAAATCTTCAGAGTCGGTCATGTCTCCCGGACAGGTAAGTTTTTCTTTTTTCTTTATTTTTTTTAACAGTAATTAAACAACATTTTTTTTTTTATTTAATTTTTTAAAGTTAGACACTTTGGTTTATCCTAGCGGTCTCCCCATACATGTCCCACTTTTCCTCCCCCTATTAACAGCTATTAGGGGGAGGAAAAGGGAATATGGGGAGATCGCTCGGATAACTGCACTAACGCCACACTGAGATGGCGTTATCTTAGTAAATTTAATGAAGAGTCGGCCTACATTTAGAAACAATAGATTTCCATGGTGATGCCCCTATTGTAAATCAAAAAAGCTTAGTTTTAGGTGATAATGAAAGTTTTCAAGTGAAAACTGCCATTATCATCTAAAAACGATGGTTGTAAATAGAGCCCAATGTCTGCATTTCCAAGGAGCAAAGAGGGTAAAAAAAAGTACAGGCAACAGATAAATTGTAGAAAAATATTATTTTGATTCTTGTAATAATATTGAAACAAACCTTGAGACCCTTTGCTTGCCCTGTTTTATTACTGAATTTGTGAGGTATCATAAAGTCTTCCATTTTTTATTCCATTTACTTGGCTGAAAAATATACTAGTACATGTGCAGCCTCAACACTTTTGCTTGGTTTGCCAGCACCTACTACTATACAGCATTGCTATCCTATAGTTAACCTATTGATAAAATTTACAGTTTGTCTTTCTACCTCTTTCTAAACCATTATAATATTACATGCTCTGTATTTTCCTTTTAGGGACAGTTGATGAATATTGCGTCTTTGTTTAGTGATCAGTGTCACTGCTTCTTATATACAGTCCTATCTTACATGCAGCAGGCAGGGATTACCTTGTCAATTTCATATCAATTCGTTCACTGACTGTTCCCCTTATCACTGCTGAATAAAGCACCAGAACCTGATTCACAGATAAGAAGCTGCTGCTATTTCTGTGCGTATTTTTAAGGACGTTTAAACTGCACAAACTTTACACAAACTACGTAGGTTTTAAGAATGTTGATCCCTTAAGAGCGTTTCACGCAGCCGTTCCTAATGAGATAAGTAAGAAGGGGCGCACTAAGAAAAGTAAAAAAGGAAGATAAGAAAAGTGGGTGAGGGAGGCATTTAATGGGGCAGACAGGGTGCAAGTTGCTATGTACGTTCGTTTTTAAGCAACTTAGGAAGATACATACGCACGGGTAGATAAGACTGCCTTTGGCCTTCTTTAGTCAGTTAAAAAAAAGTGTGTCAAGGGAGTTGCCATGTGTATAGTTGAGAACCCATTCATTCTTATCTCCCTTCTTATCTGTGAATCAGGTCCATGATAGTCTGTGTGCAACATACAATGGCCCTACTTTCACCATGGGCCACTGTGGCTAGTGGATATAGGGGAAGAAAAAATAAATAATATAATTAACTAAAACTATCATTACACAAGCGTTGCCACCACAAAAAAAATGTTTCTGTCATACAGGGCTTTAGGCAGGGTGTTTCAGGACATGATCTGGATTCCACCTTTAAAATGATATTAGTACCGGTATTTATTACTTCCTATAATAGCTTGTTATTAATGTTGTTGACAACATTTTGGCTGTTCATGTGAAGTGCCTGCAATTCTCTTATAGCATACATGGTGCACAGATGATAAAGATGATCTGTAATAGATGAATTTGTTATTATGCAATTAGAGGAAGCAAACATAGCCTCATGTGTTATGAAATAATTATATGATGCTCAGCATAGTTAGATGAGCACATACTGTTTGCAGCCATGCACTTATTCATCAATTAAACATGTTGGCAATCCAGTTTAATACAAATATAGAAAAGATGACTTCATTTGTGACATTCCGCAAAGGTATCTGAAAACATAGCATTGTGATGGTGAGTGTCCAAAAATGACGTTGTGGTCACATCTATATAATGAGTATGCACTGTGAATATGCATTGCCTATGAGATGGAATATAGGATGCGACAACAACGGTAATTCATATTCATGGAGCTTATACTCACAGTAGGGTGCCCAACTATATGTAAATGCAATCTAAGTTGTACTAATATATTGACCTTACAGTTTTTCTGATTTGCTAAAAATATCGGGTTTGTTTACCCACCTTTTCCCTGCAGCTGATAAAGACTGCAAAAAAACATTTCCATCAGCACGTGAGCTATACAGGTTCACTGTCTGACTCATGAACTAACAACACTAATGAAATACCTGCTTATTGAACAATGTCTATATTCTTATATGTTTGTCTGGATCTGGACTGTCTTGTTGAACACAGAATTCCAACTTCATGCTAGTGTTTTCTATAAAAAGTAAGATGAGATGTAAGCCACGTCCTGTTACAATTACAGATTGACATCATGACTCAGCTGAGCCAAGGTAATTCCACTCCCATTCTGTATCCTGTTGTCACACTGTATGCAATTAAGAACAAATAAACACCTACTCATATACATTTCAAGCCTGTAGAGGTATAAAGTTTATTGAAAGTAACCTCAAAGTTTCTTTATTGTGCTGTTGTTGTGGCAGTTTAAGGGGAGCTGATTACAGTTAAATAAAAAGTTCCTAGTGCTCAGACTGTCATTGAGAAAGCATAGGGGGATATCCAGTGGTGTTGTACATCATCCACAGCTGTGAAAAAGCTAAGAAGCTCAATTTAATGTCAAACAAACATCTTATGTTGAATTCTACTGGATACCTCCCACTATGTTGATAAATCTTTGATTAAATCACCTTGAAGTAACACAATCAGTGTCTAGAAGGCATGTTTTAGTTCATTCACTTTAAGTTTTTTTTTGCTGTTAATGTTTTAGTGGGTAACTTGCCTAAAAAGCTGTGGTCCATGTTACAGGACCGGATCCACACCCCCGCACGCTTTCTGTACGTGCGGGGTCTCCCCGTCTGAGAGAGAGAGGGGAGTGCACGCCCCCTGTCACTCCCTTCTCTCAAGAGGGCTTTATGGCAGGGATCTGACCCGTAGTGTATAAATAAATTGGCGACGCATACCCAATCCAATGTCAGGACAACCCACATTTTTTTTTAATATAAGGGGGTGTTTATGTACATAAATAAAACTCATCATCACACCCCCTTTATATGTATATTCCCTGGTCGTGTGCATTGCTAAAAAAAAAAAAGCATATTCATACATGCTACAATTATGCACAGTGCATCCAAGGGATATCAAGTTTAACACTCAGCTCTTCACAGCTACAAATCTGGTAGTGTTTACCTGTCTCTCTGCTCTGTTCTTTGTCTTTATCAGATCAGGCACTGAACAGCAGGTTCTAGCAGGTCTTATACTGCTCACCATGTCCCACCCATACACTGATACACTTTGCATTGCTAGACAGATTCAGCATGTTTGGACAAGCTTTATGTTCTCAAGATACAGACAACATTCATAAATATTTGCTTACTAACGTTTCCTAAACTTTTCAATAGTATCCAAATCAATAGCTGTTGAACTAGAGAGGAAAATAGAAAACTGTGTGTTGGTGCTTTGTTACAAAAAAAAGTTACATGCACACTATACAATTGATAATCAGGCCAATAAACCTGATTAAGGACCGATTTGTGAGAACACTAACTAAATTGTCCAAAAACACACTGGCCAAACAATCGGCTTGTTCAGCTTTCCTAAATAATACAACCGCTGCTGGGTGGATTGCTTGCGGGTTAACTAAAACCGGCCCTAGGCTTAGGACATATAGGCAAATGCCTTTTGCAGCTCGGGGCAAGGGTGGGGAGGGGGGTTGCTGCTAAGGCCAGACAAAAATTATTTTGCCAGGTCAGTTACATCATGTCTTGTGATCTACCAGCCAGCCGTCTTCTCCACCTTGAGAAATTGTCTGCAGCAGAAGAGAGAAGAGCCTGAGATGTGAAGAGAAAATTAAAGTGACGTTATGTCCATAGTGTCACTTCATGTACACTGCTCAAAAAAATAAAGGGAACACTAAAATAACACATCCTAGATCTGAATGAATGAAATATTCTTATTAAATACTTTGTTCTTTACATAGTTGAATGTGCTGACAACAAAATCACACAAAAATTATCAATGGAAATTAAATTTATTAACCCATGGAGGTCTGGATTTGGAGTCACAATCAAAATTAAAGTGTAAAAACACACTACAGGCTGATCCAACTTTGATGTAATGTCCTTAAAACAAGTAAAAATGAGGCTCAGTAGTGTGTGTGGCCTCCACGTGCCTGTACAACATCTGGGCATGCTCCTGATGAGGTGGCGGATGGTCTCCTGAGGGATCTCCCCCCAGACCTGGACTAAAGCATCTGCCAACTCCTGGACAGTCTGTGGTGCAACGTGGCGTTGGTGGATGGAGCGAGACATGATGTCCCAGATGTGCTAATTGGATTCAGGTCTGGGGAACAGGCGGGCCAGTCCATAGCATCAATGCCTTCGTCTTGCAGGAACTGCTGACACACTCCAGCCACATGAGGTCTAGCATTGTCTTGCATTAGGAGGAACCCAGGGCCAACCGCACCAGCATATGGTCTCACAAAGGGTCTGAGGATCTCATCTCGGTACATAATGGCAGTCAGGCTACCTCTGGCGAGCATATGGAGGGCTGTCCGGTCCCCCAATGAAAATGCTACCCCACACCATTACTGACCCACTGCCAAACCAGTCATGCTGGAGGATGTTGCAGGCAGCAGAACTTTCTCCATAGCGTCTCCAGACTCTGTCACGTCTGTCACATGTGCTCAGTGTGAACCTGCCTTCATCTGTGAAGAGCACAGGGCACCAGCGGTGAATTTGCCAATCTTGATGTTCTCTGTCAAACGTCCTGCACAGTGTTAGGCTGTAAGCTCAACCCCCACCTGTGGACGTCGGGTCCTCATACCACCCTCATGGAGTCTGTTTCTGACCGTTTGAGTAGATACATGCACATTTGTGGCCTGCTGGAGGTCATTTTGCAGGGCTCTGGCAGTGCTCCTCCTGTTCCTCCTTGCACAAAGGCGGAGGTAGTGGTCCTGCTGCTGGGTTGTTGCCCTCCTACGGCCTAATCCACGTCTCCTGATGTACTGGCCTGTCTCCTTGTAGCGCCTCCATGCTCTGGACACTACGCTGACAGACACAGCAAACCTTCTTGCCACAGCTCGCATTGATGTGCCATCCTGGATGAGCTGCACTACCTGAGCCACTTGTGTGGGTTGTAGACTCCGTCTCATGCTACCACTAGAGTGAAAGCATTCAAGAGTGACCAAAACATCAGCCAGAAAGCATAGGAACTGAGAAGTGGTCTGTGCTCACCACCTGCAGAACCACTTTAATTTTGAGGGTGACTCCAAATCCAGACCTCCATAATAAATTTGCATTGATAATTTTTGTGCGATTTTGTTGTCAGCACATTCAACTATGTAAAGTACAAAGTATCATTCAGATCTAGGATGTGTTATTTTAGTGTTCCCTTTATTTTTTTGAGCAGTGTATTTATATGTAAGCTAACAACTTCACCTTTTTTCCTAACCTATTAAGTTTTAGACTTGTTGCATGTCTAATAACTTCTCCCATCTGCTATTTGCTATATGCAGGCAAAATATGCACTAAGAAGGATTTGTAGATCACTTAAGACAAATGTATTACCTGTCACTTGTCTAGTTATTTTTTGTTTTCCATTTGTCCCTGAATTGCAATCATTTTTCTCACATTTAAGCTGGCCATACACTAGAGCGATTATCGTCACAGCGTGAAATTTCTGATAATTCTGCCGATTCTTTTCCTCTAGCGGCAGGTAGCGACATCGGTTCCATACACTATGCGATAATTCGTCCGATATTTCAAAAGCGTAAAAAAAATGCACGATTTTTAATTTCCTTTGTCGGTGGTGAAGATATCGTTCTTGACCACACACTAGGCGATTATCGCCGCATGTTTTGCAAAAGGGGCCGTGTCAGAGTTTGATTGACAGCAGCATTAGAGGATTTTAGGCGGAAATGTCTTCGTTTGCAACGATTTCTGTAGTTCATGTTGTTTATTTCATATGTCTTTAATAGTAAACCATATATATTTCTTGGGTCATTTTCTAGTTATACATGTAGTCTGGGTAATGGTTTTTCATGTTGTTTATTTCATCTGTCTTTAATGGTATATGGTAATTCATATATATCTTGGGTCTTTTGGTAGTTATACATGTATACATGTAGTTTGGGGAACGGTAGGCAGACGAACATTCGTGCACAGCTGCACATTGATATATGCCCATAGCTTTCTTTACTAGACATGCAGGTACTTTATTCTGTAGTCATTACAAGACGCCATCTTTCATTATGGGTCACGAGAGATAAACAGGAAGAACTATATCTACATCAGCATAGCCACATCCTACAGGGGTAGGGATAAAGTCAGGAAAAATCGGCAGAAAAATTAACGATTATCAGAAATGCCCACACACTGTCCGATATCGCTAGCGATAAACGATAATTTTTATTGCAAACCACCCGATCGGATTATCGGTCGGCAGCCATTATTTTTTGATTATCGTCCGTTTCTGACAATAATCGGCACCATACACTACAGCGATAATTTCGACCAATCCACGATAATTCGAAGATTGGGACGATAATCGCTCTAGTGTATGGCCAGCTTTAGAAGTCAACTTCTACAGGCCATATATTTACACTCCTAATCTATATGATATAGGAGCCAATGACTGTGTCAGGACTGGATTGTATGAATATAATATATCTGTACAAACCAACCAACCAACCAACCAAACCAAGCTCTTTTCTTTGCAGTGTTTTTACTGCTGTGTTTTTCCCCTATGTCAAATCTTTTTATGTCTGGTTTAAAATGTTTATGCTATACTGGTTGTTTTTTTCTGCACCAAAATGGTTGTTTGTTTATTAATTTATTTATTTATCGCTAAAGTGTTTATTTGTTCCTTTAGAGGTGGGAGAAAAAAAAACTTTTCTTAAAAGTTATGATACATGAACATTGAACATGGTTTTAAGCACATTTTCTGTTCTTATGTTAAAGATCAATTAACCTTTTTTTCTTGCATCTGTTTAAAGGTTTTTTTGTGAAAACCCTTTTGAATTTTCCTTTTTTGCTTGTTAGCATTTCTTATACATAGTGTTGGGAATAAATCTGACCCTTCCCATTCAATGTCTGTATAAAAGTTT
This sequence comes from Limnodynastes dumerilii, assembly GCA_011038615.1. Classification (NCBI taxonomy): domain Eukaryota; kingdom Metazoa; phylum Chordata; class Amphibia; order Anura; family Limnodynastidae; genus Limnodynastes; species Limnodynastes dumerilii. Next base: position 2,481 of record WWET01003275.1, on the reverse strand, counting down.
TTGTGTGTGTGTGTGTCTATAACAGTGTGCAGAAAAAGAGGTGCTCTGGAGACTGACAGATTAGTTTAAACAGTCTGGTAGCTATTGATTGCATTTAAGTAAAATTCATGACTGACATGTCAAAGACTGTTTTCATCAGGGTAAGGGATAGAGATATATTTATCCTTTAGCATGATTAAAATTATTGTGATTATTTTATTTATTTTTGCCCGTATGCTACTTGCCATACTTGGATAATCATCCAGAGGTACCGTTTTGCCTGCATGTACGGAACACTCGCTGCTTTCAGATTTACAGACACCTTTGGTTTAGGCCCAGTGAGTGTGCTCTGTAGCTACTCACAGTCTAGAAACTAGAAACAGTCATCAGAATTAACCTCAATGGGCCAAGCAGCATAACAGCCTTATTTATGATGTGATAACACATCTGTGCCATTTACCACCAATATGGTGGTAAATGGCTGATTCCTTAGTAAAGCCACTCACACAGAAAAAGCTATTAATATCAATAAATATATATACAAGCACACATATGTATTGCATAATATAAACACACCAATATCCATTTATAAGTGGATTTATTATTACATTTTAGGTTATTTTTCAAATTGTAATACATGTCATAAATGTTTGCATTTTAACCTCCATTTTTCCTTGTTTCACTAGGTGAATGTAAAGAACGGCTTAATGCAATATGAGCAAAATAGTGTGACAAAGGCGTATAATATGTAATGTGAGGAGTGTGGTGTGACTTTTTTCGCTGTGTTTCTGGTTTAAATTGGTGTGACTGTGGGGTTATAATATGTAATGTGAGGAGAGTGGTGTCACTGTGGGGGTATAATATGTAGTGTGAGGAGTGTGGTGTGACTGTGGGGTTATAATATGTAATGTGAGGAGTGTGGTGTCACTGTGGGGCTATAATATGTAATGTGAGGAGTGTGGTGTGACTGTGAGGGTATAATATGTAATGTGAGGAGAGTGGTGTCACTGTGGGGGTATAATATGTAATGTGAGGAATGTGGTGTGACTGTGGGGGTGTAATATGTAATGTGGGGAGAGTTCTGTCACTGTGGGGGTATAATATGTAATGTGAGGAGTGTGGTGTGACTGTGGGGATATAATATGTAATATGAGGAGTGTGGTGTGACTGTAAGGCTATAATATGTAATGTGAGATGTGTGGTGTGACTGTGGGGGGTATAATATGTAATGTGAGGAGTGTGGTGTCACTGTGGGGCTATAATATGTAATGTGAGGAGTGTGGTGTCACTGTGGGGGTATATGTGGGGGTATAATATGTAATGTGAGGAGTGTGGTGTGACTGTGGGGGTATAATATGTAATGTGAGGAGTGTGGTGTGACTGTGGGGTATAATATGTAATGTGAGGAGTGTGGTGTCACTGTGAGGGTATAATATGTAATGTGAGGAGTGTGGTGTCACTGTGGGGGTATATGTGGGGGTATAATATGTAATGTGAGGAGTGTGGTGTGACTGTGGGGGTATAATATGTAATGTGAGGAGTGTGGTGTGACTGTGGACTAGCATTATAAATTTAATGTGGGGAGAGTGAAGTGTAGGCATATTTAGAGATATAGCTTTTGGGTAGGAGAGAGCAAGTTTTTTTTAAATTAATATGCACTTCCAAGTTACACCATAATATAGGATGGAAGGTGGACACCCATTTTCTCCCTCACACAGGGAGCCAAAATAGTTACTCCCTCCTAGCAATAACCCATAACACACACTGTAATATGATGCAAATCAGTATATTATCCCAAGGCAATTTAATTTAGAATATAGATCAGAATTTTAATGAATATGTATTATGGATAGTTGCTTGATTTTTAGTGGGGAACTATTGCACAATACTGTATTTCCTTTATTGCTAAAGACAATACGGGTAATTCCCTGTTGTTGTTTGGATTAATTACAAATGTGCAGAAATTCTCCACCCTGCAGACAACACTCTGCAATGACTTTGGATACAGTTAAAATTAGAATCCTAGAAAATTAAACTTTATAATGAATGATTCTGATTTTAGTATTGGTAGAAGCAGGATTTATAGGAAGGGATTACACATCAGGAAACCAGAGTGTCTGTGACCAGCATGCAATTGGTGTGAATATCATTATTGACAGGGCTAGGCCATTTTGCAATAAATCCATATTCTCTCCATATACAAGAGTATTGATGGGAGCATTATTAAGGTGTATACAGCTCCCTCTTACTGAGCAGAGAAGCACAAAGCAAGGAAATTGTGTCCCTGAAGTCTGTACAAAGACCTGACTGACTGGGAGAGTGAAATATATGATAAAAATGTATGGAAAATGTAGTGTACCCTAAAACGATGTTGGCAATGCTGAAAAAATAATGGCTGACTAATGAAGTATGTCGACAATAGGCTATACAGTTCTATAAAGACCACTTTATATATGTCAAACCAGTAAACATGTTACATAGAAACATAGAAAGTGATGGCAG